>JACSYO010000536.1:505000-507500 GCA_016806645.1 Ophiodon elongatus
ATAGGACTAGCCACCTGTCAGTCAAACTTGACAATGCTGCGATTAGTTCTGTGTGTGTGTGTGTGTGTGTGTGTGTGTGTGTGTGTGTGTGTGTGTGTGTGTGTGTGTGTGTGTGTGTGTGTGCACCTGCAGTCATGTGAATTAGATTAAGCTAGTAAGCTATCGACTCCAGGATTACGCTGTAGTGACAACAATGTCCTGAGTGGATTAGTGTGTTTGTGTTTCCCTTTTGTTTGTTTGGGTACACGTGGGGAGGGGGGGAGGGAGAGGGGGCATCAGTGTGTGTGTGTGTGTGTGTGTGTTTTGCCTCTTACTCCCCCTTGTCATGTGTTGCCTCCCTTTATTCTGTTGCTTGGTATCGCGGCACTTGGTACCCTAAGAAGATAACTAATTCTCATCAAGCGTGACATGACATCATTAGATTATTTCCCTCCCCCCAGACCCATAAATCCCCTAAATAATGACACAGATGCGGCGATAGCCGGCGGAAGACGTTGGCGTCGGCTGTAATTACATCTCGTTGGGTTCAGAGACGAGCTTTCTGATGCATCAGCAGAGAGAATGTTCACTAGAAGTCTGAAAGGCTCACTGGAGTTAATCATTTTAGATTTGAGAATAGTGGTCATGACATTTTCTTTGGGGGGGAGAGAGGGGGGGGGTTTGATTGGATTTCTTGATCATGACACTTGCTTTAATTATTTTTTTGCTACGTCATGTTAATCCTTCAGGAAATGACATTAAAATCCAGGTCTGGACTGGACTTTAAGACCGGTGGAGATGGATTTGATGTGTTGTTGTTGTTTGGATATCTTTTTGTGAGAATCGCTCTCAAAACCATGTAACTAGTTTATTTATTAATTTATTTTGTCTTGCAGCAGCCTGTTCTTGTAGAGTTTGTGAGAACTAGACTCCAACCATCTACCAGGGGAAATATGACACTTATTAAAGCCTTTATGTTTCATTTAAAAAAAAAAAAAACGCTCTCAAGGCGTTACCGAGGTGTCGCTGCTAAGATGTGTGCCTCGTAAACCGCAATGTCCCCCGTTCAAGTCTTTGTTGCATGTCATATCCTTTCTCTCCCCACATTTCCTGTCCACCTCTCAACTATATTCTGTTGATGTATTATAAGACTCAAACTTATACAAAATGCTAAATGCACCGTGAGGTACGAAGAAATGCTCGTATGAATGATTAGAAACATTTAAAATGCCTTCTAGAATAAAGAGAGTGACCGGATGCTGTGACATTCGATGTCAGAGCAGCACTGATCATTTCGTTGTTCATAGATCACCTAGTAATATAAGGAAGTATGTTTCTAATTTTAGCGATTCAAACTGTTGCAAATGTAAGAAGTGAAAGAGAAAAAATATACTTCACTTTCTACCATATGTACTGTTTACTTTTATGGTTAGACTTGATATTAATATCCTGCACTCAACCTTTTTAGCTCCTGTCTTCATTTACTGTCATAGTTAAGGGTCTAAATTTAGTGAATGAAAGGTCCTCATAAGGTTAGAAGTACATTTTTGTACCAACAAGTGCCCATTGCCATAAATAAAAATAAAAAAACATGTCACTCTACAATACATATAGAAGCCAATCAATAACATACATTACATCCAAATATATGAGGCGTTATAGTCGTAGAACACAGCATAATTCACAGTCCAGTGTAGCTCATCAATACGGTGATGCATCAGATATTGAATAATAGGCCTTATTTTGAACGTATTCGTTTACTTAAGCTATTCTAGGACAAATACATACCATCAATTAACATCCCGAAGGCATTTCAAAAATAAATTGATGACATTTAGAGTCATGGAGTTGGAAATCAGATGAGTTGTTTTACAGAACAGAGAAGGAACTGTTCTTACACACCATGCTACGTCGCATTAGCTTATCTAAGTCAGGCATTTACTGCTATCCACTGGGCAGTCTTGGTTATATTAGGACTTAATTAACTTATTTTGGACGCTACAGTAGGCCTTTATTTTATATTTTCTCTTGACACCCTTAATTGATAAGGAATCTTCAGCCTTTTTTAATAATTATTTAAATATGTAATCACATGTTTTAGTTTCTTGATCTATAACTGACTGATCAAGAAAGAAGAAGGGGCTTGACGCTCACTTAAAAACTTGGCTTTGGACCAACTTAAACTTTTACAAAAAATTACGTAGCGTACTCGCAGGGGTAGCTAACCGCTAACACGCTCGCTGCTAACCGCTAACACGCTCGCTAGGGGGAACGCGGATGCGCTAGTCGGTCTCAAAACCTCTCTGACCTTCTTTCTATTCTCTCTCTACCGCGTAGTTACTCCCACTTGGCATTTTGTGTCTCAGCATTGTACGTCATTTAATTTAATAAAGAGAGTTACCGAAGAGGAGGAGAAAGACATTTAGCATTTAACTGACTGAAAGCTAGCTAGCTTGCTAACTGACAGAAGAGGAAGGAGAGAAGAAAGATGGAGCTTGCTAGCTTGGTGAGCAAACTATAT
>JACSYO010000536.1:512500-520000 GCA_016806645.1 Ophiodon elongatus
TTTTCAAATTGCAGACGGTCCTTCATTGAATCATGTGTGATTGTAGTATTGTGACATTTCTTCAAAATCACATTATTCAAGTGGTCTCATTTACAATTTCGCCAAAAATAAACCGTTTGCTTAAACCAGATACTGTAAAAAACATAAAATTCCGCGCTCTTCGGCGCAACTGGGAAGCCTTGACCGACTCGTCTGAGACCAGCAGTCACGTGACAACAATTAGGTGAAAGTTGGAGCGCACTGCACCGAGGACAATAAGACAGGTTGTGACAGTGTAAATAGATTATTATGTAAAGCATGTGGAGCCTCAACCTTTTGGTCACACGTTTAGATCGACCTTTTGACTTCAATTCACCGGAATGGAAAATATAATTAAAACTCATATGAACGGAAAAAAAAAGAAAACGCACAAACTGCACGACGCGGTCGGCTGAGAGACGTGCGAGACGTGATCAGTTTATTATCGGAGATGAAGGAGCACTTAACGCTGCATGTCGTGCACGTTGGGTCGCCGAGTCACAGCGTTGCCTTCATGAGACGAGAGGCCACAACATTTCCTCTGACGCTCGGCTGCTGTCAACTGTCTACAGTTTGTCCTGTCGGGACTCTCACTTTCCCCTTTTAGTAGTTTGCTTTTTTTTTTTATATTCTTCTCTTTGCCTTGTTTATTTCTTTTCCTTCTTTACACCTCTTGTTGTTTGTTGTTGGGTTTGTTTTTGTTTTTTTTAACCGTGCTATCTCTTCATCTTTCTTTCTCTCTTAGGGGACAAAAATAGACTCACTCTTGGTTTTTTGTCAGCCTCTCTGTCTTGAAACCTCTTCAACAGGAAACAAGAGACGGTCACCACAACACACTCACACACTCACACACTCACACACGTACACACGTACACACGTACACACGTACACACACACACACACACACACACACACACACTCACAATTGCGCTGCTTTTTGCAATACTGATGTTTTTGGACTGCAGCTTGCTCTGTGTGTGTGTGTGTGTGTGTGTGTGTGTGTATGTGTGTGTGTGTGAGAGAGTGTGTGTAATATAATGGGCTGTCACATCCCCCGCATGAAGAGTAACTGTCTGAGTCAGCAGCATGAAAAAAGCCATCTGTTAATGACACTGGTAAAGACTGCGTCTCTTTGACAAAGACAGAAGGAGGTCCTGTGTTCAGTCTTTTTTTCTTCACACCAGCTCTACTCGATACACGAGTATATTTTCCTGCAATTACACTAATTAGAGTCCCTGTGATTGTTGCTGCTACCTGCTGTGTGGACGATCGTTCATCGCACAATGGCGGCACACAGGTGTTGCGGGCGTAGAGCTCCTCTGGCTCGATCATGTGTGAAACCAGCGAAGTGTCTCAGGCTGGTCTCATCCAGCAGTCGTAGCAATGCTCAGAAAAATAATGCATCGTAATTCTTAGATGTTATTTTGTATGCTATCCACGTAATCAAGAACCAGGATGTATAAAGACAACAGGCGGGAGAGACGGGTCCAACAAAGATGTTTCAGCAGTATTTCTGTGGCCTAAACCTAACTTAGTATGTCACGATCTTTTCCTCAACCTAACTTAGTATGTCACGATCTTTTCTTAAACCTAACTAAGTGGTGTTGTTGTCTAATCCTAACTAAGTGGTTTTGTTGTCTAATCCTAACTAAGTAGTTTTGTTGTCTAATCCTAACTAAGTGGTGTTGTTGTCTAAACCTAACTAAGTAGTTTTGATTCCTAAACCTAACTAAGTACTTTTGTTGTCTAAACCTAACTCAGTGGTTTTGTTTAAACCTAACTAAGTATGTCACAATCTTTTCCTGAAATCTTTCAAATGTGATTTTTTTTTTTTTATATGAAAAAACATGTACGGTCCATTTTAGGCTCATTATAGTGGCGTTCCTTCTCCTCTTTCTTTCTTTCTCCCCCTCGTGTCGCGGTAGCGTGGTATTTCTCCGATCTGTGCCGTTACAACTGGGTGATTCCCTCTCGGAGACGAGATGCTGAAGTCAGACAGACGTAGGGACGTGTTTGATGTGTCTGTCAGAAGACACCTCTCGCATGCCGTGAACCTGTGTTGGCGTGCGCTTCACTTCCTGCACGGCGCGCGGGAGGGCTCCCCTTTACGCTTCCCTGTTTGTCAGTGTAAAAGTGGCAGTAACTTCACAGTGATTCATTATTATCTATTATCTATTTCTGGTACGATAGCATTATGCTAATTCTGCTGCTACTAATTCAAACCTTGTCTTTGTTTTTCATGTACAAGTACAAGGAAGTAAGTACATTGAGCGTAACAAAAAACCAGACTCAAATTTCCTTTTATGTTCACACTTATTTGGCCAATAAAACCGAGTACAGTCAGAACTATAAAGGAAGCGCAGACCTCCACCAAGGCCGTTTACATGAGTGAAATATAATGTGTGTATTGCCCCTGTAATTTGTATCCCCTCCAAAAAATGATTTCTTTTAGTTTGTTTTTTTTGTTCATGCACCATCCTTCCACCACGTTGCATGAGAGTCGGACCCGTAGTTTTTCCTGTAATCCTGCTGACAAACAAACCAAACCGAACCAGAAACATAACCTCCTTGGCGGAGGTGTAGCAGAAATATAGACTTTAAGTCTCGATTCATGATTTATAATCGCGCTGCGAGTTTGCTCAGTTATGATTCAAAGCTGTTGCCAAATTAAAGCTGTTTTTACTGTCACGTGCCGTGACCCTGACTATCTAACCGGCACCGTGACCTCAAACACAATCTAAAACAGGAACCTTTGCTCTCCCCACACCTGATCGTTATTTGCTGGCCTCTAGAATACTACATGAAAAATATGGAGACACGTTGTGTTTTATGACATAGAAAAAAAACGAGAGATGTGAATAAAAAAAAAAAAAAGCAGCTGAGAAAACGATACGTTCCAATGGTTCGATGGGTCAAATGTTACTGTAATCGTTGCCAAGTCAAAGAGCGTCACTGATTAAAGAAGCCGTTATGAGTAATATGTGATTCTCACTGAAACCGGAGTCTCTCTCTCTCTCTCTCTCTCTCTCTCTTGATTTTACTCACATTACTCTGGCAGCAGGGTGACTGTACTGGAAGGATGTGGCTTCCTTTCTAAAAACAACACATCTTATTTTTACACAGCCGCGTGTGTGTGTGTGTGTGTGTGTGTGTGTGTGTGTGTGTGTGTGTGTGTGTGTGTGTGTGTGTGTGTGTGTGTGTGTGTGTGTGTGTGTGTGTGTGTGTGTGTGTGTGTGTGTGCGGTTGGTTTCTTTTTAACGGAGGAAATTTGCTGTCATACTGAAAGCGAGAGGTAGAGATGGACTGAGCTCAACTGTAAACAGACAGCGTGGCCGGATGGATGGATTGACAGATAACAGAGCAGAACTTAATGCTGTTTGCATTTATAGATTTTTACAAAAGAAACGGCAGTTGACGACCCCGTCTCTCTCGTCCTCGCCTCTCGCGTCTCGTCTCTTGTCCTCTCTGCTCGATTGGTTTTGTTTTTTATTACGACCTTGAAGATGCACCGTGCATAAAATGAAACGATTTTAAAAGTTAAAATGTTCATAAAAACTTGGATGTGTGACCTTCAACGTTTTCCTCCGTCAACAAATCATCAACTGATTTGAATTATTATTGTTTCCCAACAGGAATGGAGCTTATCAAAATCTCAACTCAAGGTCCACTTACTACCTTTTTTTTTTTTGTTCTTCCCCCCGGGAGCTTTCAACTGTATCTCATGGTCTTAGTGAGCGGATGGAGTTTTATTTAGGAATTCATTGTTTTCAGCTGTTTACCAAAACAATACCAACTTAAGGTCCACTTCCTAGCTTTTTTCCCCCTTCCCACCCATGGACTTTCAACTGTATCGCATGGTCTTCATTAGCGGATTGGAGTTTTTTTCTTCATTCTCCACCCAAAAAATTGCAGTTTGGCAAAAACAATACCAATTTAAGGTCTGCTCACTAGCTTTCAACAAAACGCTTAAAACGCTCAAGGAAAAGCTAGTAAGAAGTCCTTGAGTTGGGATTATTCTGTCAAACTAAAGTTACAAATGAACTTTCATGCCTAATTGTGAAGCCAACACAGCTGAGGAGCCTCAAGCTCACAGGTCAACAGACACATCTCCACGAGAACCGAGCAGACCCCGTGTTAAAAGCTCCAGAAAAAAAACAAAAAAAGCCAGTAAGAGGACCTTGAGTGGGGTCCGTTTGTGAAAGTACGGCTTTCGGGGTTGAGAATAAAGCTTAAGAGTTTGAGTATTCTTCTTTCTTTGCACACAAAACTCACTCGAGTTGCAACGGTTGTGTTTTCTGGTGCGGATGCTCCGATGCAAACCCTTTTTAAAATGAACGCAGTCAAATAAGGTGTAAGAGTTCACACAGGTCTTAGCTTTTATACAAATACGGTGATATTTTTATATCCCGTCGCTAATCTGGCCATCGTGTTCACACAGTCCCAGAAGAAAAAAAACCCAGACCAATGCTCCTTTTAAAGCTGACACCGATACAACAAACCGCCCGTGTTTGACAATGTTGTCGAAGTCTCTTTTTTTTTTTCCCGCAGACTTCGGCCAATAAACTGCCTCCGTGTTTGAGATCTGTGTTCTGAAGCTGCGTTGGCGTGACGCCTCGCTTTCGGCGTGTGAGGGAGGCTAAGTGCAGTTTGTCCCGAGGACGAGGGAGGCTAAGTGCAGTTTGTCCCGAGGACGAGGGAGGCGAGGGGGAATATTTGCATCCGAGGTGGAGAGTCCAGCTTCCTGTGTGTTGCATTGTGGTCCGTGTGGCTCATAATCTCTCTCCGTGAGGCCAATTATCCCAAGATGAGTTATGAGCTTATTTGTCCGAGGATCGGCGAATTCATCAAGCATCGTTTTCCTCTTGATCGCAAAGGAAATATCTTATTATTTTTTGCATTCACAAATTCAGGAATTTGCCAGCTTGTTTTTTGTCATTTGCGCTGCTGAAGAGTTTAACAAGTCAACACATTCTAGATTCAAACTGAAAATCATCGTGTATTTAATTATTTTACAATGAATACTTTATCAAAGTAGTTTCCCTCCCAAAGAGATATTGATTCCATCTTCGTCCTCTGTCAAAATATGCTGTTTTGCTTCGTTTTTATATAACTAGAAAATCTTGAAAACATCCCCATGTCTTCCGGTAATACTGAAGGACATTTTTCACTATTTTCCGAGGTTTAATAGTCCAAACAATTATCAAATAATAGCTAAGTTTATACTTGTACAGTCAGACAAGAGGCGCGATTATAAGATAATGAAGTCTTGATAACAAATAAGGCAGCAACTGGTGATTATTTTCATTATTGATTAATCTGTCTGCTATTTGTGAGAAAACTATCATTTTTCTTTTTGTCCCACTATCTAAAATACAGATATTCAACCTACAATGACGTAAAGCAGTTTTAGTTTATGACCCAGCATAAATATAAAAAATATATAAATATAAATATAAATATTTTTAAACAGAAACTAAAAACCCATCTTTTTTTAGTCTGGCTTTCATGTATTGTTTTACAATATTATGTTTTTTCTTATTTTACTGTTTTACCATCGTCAGCTTATTCCTTTTTTTATTTCTTAACTCTATTCAGTGTGCGTTCGTCTCCTCGTCTTGTTTTCGTCTCGTCGATCATTTGTGAAGCTCTTTGAAGATGTTGATAATCAACGGTCACTTCCTGCGGTCGTCCGTCGTCAACACTTTAATCCCACTGGAGAGAAAGAAGTCCGTCAGACGTAACAAACCTCTCCGTTAGCGAAGACGGGAAACTCTCTGGGACTCGAGCTCGATGAGGGAGGCAGATTTTTATCACACAAACCCTGCGGCATGCTGCATGTTGTTGACACACCCCGTCGCATTTACCCTTAAGTGTCCTTTTATTATTTAAATCTTTTGATTCTACTTGGCTCCGTTGTCCTGCAGAGGTTTTAATCATATTGGGAACGGAGCGCTTACCCGGGCCCCCGGATCCACATCGATCTCTCGCTGCCTCTGCGTCTGCCACTCTCTCTCTTTCCTTAGTCATCGAGCTTAAAGCTGAGCCAGACAGTGAATCATATTAGAGTTTGAGGTATTGGCAAGTCATCAGAAAAACAACAAATAACCCCCGGTAGCTTCTCAATCTGGGTAATGAAGCCGCGCAGACACAAAATACACACAATAATACACACAAACGTGCTCCCAAACACGCACACGCACATGCACACGCACACGCACACACACACACACACACACACACGACACAAAGGGTTTTACCAGGAAAGAAACTGATGTTTGAGAAAAAAAGCCACATCCTTTGAAAACGCAGAGCGAGGCCGAGGGAGCTTACTGTCTTCTAAACAAAGCGTCGATCGAATATCGCTGCAAACAATGAGAGAAGAAGACGGGGTGGGCAGAGAGAAAGAGAGAGAAGAAGAAGAAGAAGAAGACAAAGGTGGTGGGGGTCGGGGGGGGGGGGGGGGGAGGGTGTGAAACGAGAGGGGTGTGTTTATTTGGGGGGCAATGGAGAAGAGGTAGTTCTGTTTAGTCCAGTCTGCTTTGTGTGTGTGTGTGTGTGTGTGGGTGGGGGTGGGGGTGGGGGTGTGGGTGGGTGGGGGTGCAAAACTTCACAGTCTAACACAGTTGTGTTGATTGACTTATTCTAATTTCTTGGAGACTTACCATAACCGCTATCAGCCTAACCTAACTTTAACTGTAACCCTAATCTTAACCTTAACTTTACTATAACCTTAATCTTAATCTTAATCTTAACCTAACCTAACCTTACCCTAACTTTAAACCAGGTCTTCAGCCTAAAATGTAATGGTTTACGTTATGGGGACGTGTGCATTTTGTCTCCGAGTCCCCACAACGTCGGTGTGTAATCGGACTGATGTCCCCACAAGACCAGAATAATAAAATAGGCCACACACACACACACACTTAACTGGAAGAGCTCTGTGGTAAATCTGCTTGCGAAGAAAGACAAGATCGCAGCTCGGGAATCCGGCCTGTTCGTGGCTTCCTGAGTGCGTTCTGTGTGTGTGTGTGTGTGTGTTTGTGTGTGGGTGTGTGTGTGTACAGCATGCAAACAAGGGTGCACACATGTAACATAATTTACCCCAGACTCGTGTATAAATAGCAGCATAACAAACAGAATGTACGACAAAGCAGTATTTTAATGAGTCGTTTTCACGTGAATCAACGCGGAGTACGTTTGTATAAACGAGGACGCGATGGAGACGACAACAAAGGGAACGTTCACCTCTTCAGGCAAATATTTGTACTTGTTTTAACTAAAGATAAACGTGTTGGACTCAAATTTCTATGATTGTTTATTCTGTAAAATGTCTGAAAATTGCAGGAAATGTAAAACAAATAATACAAGGCCGGGCAACATGGTCATAATATTCTATCCCGATATATAAATACAGTATATCTATCTATCTATACATATAGATATATATATATCTATATATCTATATATAGATATATATATATA
>JACSYO010000536.1:522500-527500 GCA_016806645.1 Ophiodon elongatus
TTTTGGTGCAATACGGAATTTCCCCAAAATGTTCATTCCGTCCTGAGCTGATTGTGGTCTTTAATGCTAATCAGCAGATAAACATGTATTCAGTCAGTCGTGACTTTCCTCTTTCTTGCGCAAATTTTAAGACATCTTTTTTTCCCCCATCTTTTTAAACTATTTTTTTTTTTTTATAATTAAATAGATTATTTGTATTATCATTATTACAATATGTTTCATTTAAATCAGAAAACATAAAGAATGTGTTAAAGAGATAAACGCTTGTGTTATATTGCTTAACCCCTGACCGACATGAACTTTGTACTTGTTGTTACTCGTACTTCCTTTGATGCAACCTTGTACTCAGCTCAGATAACTGGAACATGTTGGAGGCACCATTTTATGACCTTTTTTATTAAAAATCTGAATAAAAAGGGAAATAAAATGGCTTTCTAATAGTTGCTGAGAACCGAAGTACATCCACCGAAGTGTCGTATTGAAACTGACTTATGTCGTATTGAGACTGACACACACACACACCCCATTACCAGTCACTGTATCTAAAAGCTGTCAAAATAAAAGCCAAAATCCCCAAAGAGGCATCATTCAAACAACATAAGCGATAAAGGGGGGGAGGGGCTTTAAACGTGCTGTGATGGAAACTATATATAAGTAAATTATGCTTCACATTTTCACACTTGAATGCAAAGAAAATGGATTTGATTGAACGATTTTGAGTTGAACAGGCAGCTTGTGTGCGTGCGTGTGCGTGCGTGCGTGCATGCGTGTGCGTGTGCGTGCGTGCTTTCACGACGTGTTTCCAGTTTCCAGGAAGTGACCATGAGCAGATGATAAGGCTGAGACCATCCTCGGTGGTGTACAGCGGGAGCCCGCCCACATGTCCACACACAGAATAACCCGCCTGCGTATGAAAAGAAGAAGAAGAAGTTAAAGGTGGAAGTCAGACATGAAATATTCATGAAGGCGAATATCGCGGTCGTACACGCAAACACTTCAGGAGAGGCCTCTTTTCTTTTTCTTCTGTTTTTTTTTTTTTTTTGCTCCCTTTCACAAGTCACTGTTGTTGACTTCACCCTTTATGAAAATACTCCAAACCAGAAGAATTCCTCTCGCGGCCACAAGAATTCACACAGTGCACACATATATTAAAAACAGGCACGCTTGCCTCCATTTTTAGAGCCTCCTCGGGGATACGGAGGCTAAATTTAGGAGGTCATTTTGTTAAACAAATACAAGCATCGGCCTCGCTGGAAGATTGTCAAAACACGGCGGCCATGTGTCTCCGTCGCGGCGCCCGTGTTTATGTGTGTGGATTTATCTTCTGGAGGTTATTTTAACTTTGCTTGTTTTATACAAACGGCAAAAAAAAAAAAAAAGAAAAAAAAAAAACGACACCGGGTGAGTAATGGATGGGAGAAGAAGAGAAGGTGAAGTTAGAATGGAGAGAGAGAGAGAGCGAGAGGGAGAGCGTAGGAGGAGAGGAGTTGGGTTTCATTAGCTTGAGAGAAAGCCCTCTTTAAAAGCACAGAGGTTACACACACACACACATACATGCACAGTTTTGCATGAACACACACGTATTGCGCAATAGCAGAAGCTCCTCTGCTTGTGCAAGTCGCCACAGTGCAGCGTTTCAACACTTTTCGGGGCTTTGTCCAGGTCCATGCCTCCGTACCCCTCCCCTCGCGCACGCGCTGAAGCTTCGCGCGATGCCTTTGAAGTGCCGGGTCACGTGATTTCTGAGGTGGTCAACCCTGGTACCAAAGGAGGAAATATGAGCCCTCCTGGCAGCACCTATAAGTGGAGTTATTTGCATGTTTTTCTTGCTAACTTTGACCTCCGGTGAACCCAGAGTCAGAATCAGCTGCTTTTGTTCACGGTCGGAGGGGCTTCTGGAGAGCTGCGTTTAGCCACTGATTAAAGGGACAGCCCCCCCCAAAAGCAATATAAACTGTTTATAGTACTCACCTCCCTCGGCTCCCTATCTGGTCCCAGATAAAGCTTTCTATTAGGGAGAGCAGGGCGCCCGGGAAAAAAACCAAAGCACATCGGTGCAGGCAGACTTTGACAAAAGGCGTCAATAAAAGGTCAGAAAAAGTAGGACAGAGTCCTGCGCGGCCTTATTCCAGGCGTGCACGTTTAGCCGCTCGTGGTTTGAACTGAGGGCCTGCGTACCGGACGGTTCCCAGTGCACACGCGTGCACAGCTATTCTCCTTTTTTCGGGGAGGTTAATCTGGAGTGTGTGACGGGTGAAATGTGCTGGTTGTGAGACGAGTCTTGTGTTTTTTTCCTTGACATGAGTAAAAAAAAAACAAAAAAAAAACATTTCCATCATAAATTGGTGCGTTAAGAAGTCACCAGAATGCAGGAGAGGAGGTGTTGGACACTCACAGTGTGCTTGGTCGTATTAAAGCTGTGGCAACGCGTCCTGACTAACCCTGAAAGAAAGAAAGAAGTTGCGTCGTTACCGTGGACCGTAGTGCAGAGTTCTCCATCTTGACTGAGCAGCCAGGGAATGTACGTGATCATGTTTGGACTGCGGAGGAGTGACGTAAAGACGCTGTGTTGTCTGTTTGACTCTAAATGACCATAATTTACTAAATGAACATCATGCTGTATTGAAGAAGACTTGAAACTAGAGATTGAGACATAAACTCATGTTTACAATGTTTACTGAGGGAATAAATCAAGAGAGAAGTAGAGTCATTTTCTATAGACTTCTATACAACCAGAGGAGTTGCCCCCTAGTGGTCAGGAGAGAGAATGCAGCTTTAACACATGAAGCTTTGACTTCTATACAACCAGAGGAGTCACCCCCTGGTGGTCAGGAGAGAGAATGCAGCTTTAACACATGAAGCTTTGACTTCTATACAACCAGAGGAGTTGCCCCCTGGTGGTCAGGAGAGAGAATGCAGGTTTTAAGACACTTCAGCTCAGGTAAACTTGCTGGGGTTTTGTTTTCCAATCAGAATGCGGACACAGAATGGCAGATCCTCGGCGGATCCCTCACATGTTAGTTAACCCTTTACCGGCTGTATTTGAGACCTTTTTGATGAGAACTGATCATTTTTATTGGGTGAAACAAAGATGATATACCTCCCGAGTTGTACTGGGGTTCTCAAACTTTTTGGGGGCCTCACAGGGGGGAGGAAATCCTCCAAGGCTCTAAATGGACCGTAATAGTGACACAGATTAAGCATCACTACCAAATGTACTCTTAGATGCTATTGGAACTAAGCTTTGAACCGTAATACTTCAGACCTGTTACAGACCCTGTGGTGATGAACAGAAACACGTTCGAGGTTTTGAAGACACGTGACATCTTTCGTTCTCCCATCGCTGTTTCTCAAGAGAGCCAAACTCTCGCCATGACTCTCAGTTCAGCTCGTTTGGGCTCACGACGAAGGCCGGCTCGAATACGTCTCCGCGCTCGCCCGCTAGCTTCACGGCTAAGGAGGAGCGGCTCGCTTCCCCTTTTGTACGCTCGGCCCGTCTGCACCGCCCCGGTTATCAAATCTGTCCCCGTTGAGTCCGTGAGAGCAAAGCCCTTCTCTAGGTCAAGCCGTTTAGACCACCAGACTGTGCAGGATGGATTTCTGTGGGCAAATCAGCGCGGTGAGAAAGCAGATTATTAAAGTCTAGACACGCGGAGGCCTGCTCCATCCATCACATTACAAAAGCTGCTGATAGCGGAGGCGGAGGAGCGGGGTCACCTCAACTCCGTTTATCTCCCTTACGCCTGACACAAAGTCATCGGACACATCCCCTGACTTAGTAATATCATAACCGATGATGTATTTAATATATATATAAGCAGTGGTTCGACGCATCAGTCCTTTCTTTAAAGTCTTATCAAATATTTTGTCACATGGGATTAACCCTCTGAACCCCGCTCCACATTTTAGTCTCTGTGGCCTTGAGAGGACTCAGTCACAATGCCAGAAATAATAGAAAGAGAACAAAAGAAGAAAAAAAGAACGCAAGTTGAATTTCTTTGATCATTTCTTTTACATAAATTGGAAAACACTGTAATCTGTATATCCAACTGGTTATCAATGTTGGAGAAAAGAAATGGAGGCTCCGCTTGTGTTTTACATATTGGAATATTTCCATTTCCACAACCTCTCTCCTCTCTGCTCTCCGCTCTCCGGCCTGCGGTTCAGTCGAAGTTTAACAGAATTGTTGTCACGTGACTGTTGGCCTCAGCCGGATCAATCACGGCTTCCTAGTTGCGCTAAGGAGCTCAGAATTTAATGTTTTTTACAGGATCCGGTTAAAGCAAACGGTTTACTTATGGCAAGATTTCAAATGAGACAAGAAGAATAAAATGTTTTTATTTTCGTTTTTTTTTACAGCTACTGGCTCTGATAAACTGTAGTTTTGGTAAATTGTTTGAAGAAAACATGCTTTTCAATCCTGCCGACTGTTTTTGCGGTTCAACAAAATAAACAACGAAAGAAATCAAATTAAATAGGAACAGTAGAGAGGAAATTATATTAACTTTAATAAATTGGTCAATTTATTGCTTTGCACAGTCATACCACGAGGTACTGCCGTTGGTAACCCAACACCTTGTTTACGAAGCTAACGTTAGATTGAACGTTTTCAATTTGAAATCATTTAGATGCAATTACCCAGAAGTGGAAATGTTCAGCGTTTCGCTCCTCGGGGAAAAGCAGCTCCATCGTCGACTCCACTTTTATTCCCGGCTCCGTCACAATCTGTCCTTTTTCTATCTCGCCTTTTCCTCCGCTGTCTTAATTGTTTCCTCTTCTGGACCAGTAGCTTTTGATTTTAGACCTGCGACAGATCTGTGGCGATCGCGAGTGTTCGACACCACATTTCACTCTGAACCGAAGAGGGTCGGCGTGACAGCGAGTTTTAATCAAGTGCATAAAACAAAGCAAATGAACGACAGACGGCCTCATACTAAAAGACAGATGGAAGGATTATGGAGGTAAAAGAAAGATGGCACGAGGAGGAAAAACAGTTGACA
>JACSYO010000536.1:532500-535000 GCA_016806645.1 Ophiodon elongatus
TGTGTGTGTGTGTGTCCATTTCCAAGCTTGAAGGTTGATTTGAAAGTCAGGCTGTTACCATGGCAACCCCGCATGCCTTTGCGTTACCAAGTTTGAAACGTCAGGAAAGCAAAGAGAAGAAAACAAAGAAGAGAGAAGAGATGTGTAATTCAGGACGCCTGACTCGGGGTCAGCTGTTATTTGCTAACGGTAACTCTTGTTTGTTTTAACCACCTCCGAGCGCCAGATGGGCGGGTGGGTTGTTGTTGTTGTTGTTGTTGTTTGCGGCATCAGGACAGTCCAGGGGGCGTCTGCTTGCACACGTGCTTCTGTGCGCTAAACCCCACCCGTGTGGCGCTGCACAGTGTTGAAAACAAATGCTTCTAGTCCATAAACCCCACCGACAGAAACATGAGCTCTTTACGTCTTCAGTGTGGACGTAACCCAAGGGAACCCACTGTGTGTGTGTGTCTATTTATAGACACACACACACACACACACACACACACACACACACACACACACACACACAGGCAGTCTGAGTTAAAGCCATTCCACATCTGACAAATGACTGCAGCACTCCTTCCTTCCTCCTCTTCCTCCTCTTCCTCGTTCCCTTTTCATGTCTCATCCTTCTTCCCTCTCCGGTCCCCATCACTCATTTCAGTCCTGACTCTGTGTTTCCACTCCATGTGCACTCCGTCACCCCTCCCCCCACCCTCCACCCACCCCCCCTGTCTCTCTCTCAGTCTGCCATCTGCTGGAGAAAACCACCACCTGCGAGTGTTTCCCAGCCGGTGACATATTGGGGCGAGGGCTTTGTTTCAGCATTCCTGCGATGTCCATCACGGGGGGGGGGGGCGGGGGGCGGCTCGGCCCTCGTGACCACGAGAGCATGAGGGCCGAGCCGGAAGAGGTCGCGGGGTTCGGTGTCCGCGACCCGCCAGCGTCTGTTTTCATTAGTTCTGGCAAAACAAAAAAAAAAAAAAAAGACGCACCTGAAAAGTGTCCGTTGTCTCCGTGTCGTTTCCAGGAGCTCATGAATAAACAGCTGCTGCTGATTGTTGAGGGGGAGGAGGAAAAAAAAAAAATAAAAAAAAACTCTGGCTTTATTCTGTAGACGGTCTTTACGTTTAGTTTCTCACAAGATTTTTTAAAAAGTGCAGATTTAACGGATTAGATTTGTCATGTTAATTATGTTGCACCCCCCCCCCCCAAAAAAAAAAAAAGAAATTGACTGCAGAATAATAATTACAGTCTGCAGTGTTTCCTGTCATGTGATACTTTATAATCAGCGCTATTATGTTTCTCAAAAAATGAGGGCATCTCACATGCAAACCGTTTATGTCATAAAAGAGGACTTTGCTCATCTCGAATAACTCATGAATGAACAACTTGTCCAGTGGAAGCTTTAAATATATAGTGTCAAAATTCATACACCCAGATGGCTCTGTCCTGAACATGAGGATCGACATTTGAAAGACTTTTATTTTGAAAGACGAGTAGTTTTAAGAGGACTCTCCTAAATGTCTTGAGGTTAAAAAGTCAATTCAAGAAAACTTCTCGCAGCATTTATTGACATAAAATGGAAAAAAAAGAGGTCTTCAAATCCAAAAAAAATATATAACTGTGTTTTTAAAAAAAAAAAAAAAGAAAGAAAAAAGAAAGAAACAAAAGTAAGGGTCACTTTGGGAGCGGTGAGAAAAACAACCCAGTAGTTGTGAACATTCATGAGTCGTTGGTCTCAAAGTAAACAGCAGACTGTACTTTACCCACAATAGCTGGACCGATTTATTATTTTTTTATGCTTTCCCATAAACACATAACATCAACAAACATTTTAGTGGGACTTTTCATTTGAAACACATTCTCAGGGAGACATGTTGTGAAATGGAGCCACTGTTTGTAAATGCACTTTGACATATATTTGCCATTATTATCATTTGTCACCAACAATAAACTCAAATGTGGCCAATTTGTCGAGGACGTTTCCGTAACGATAGGATAAATGTTGATCCTCACTGTGGTCTCAGGAACATCCTCACCCAGCTCCGTCTGGTGCGGAGAGGCAAACGCTGTGTGTGTGTGTGTGTGTGTGTGTGTGTGTGTGTGTGTGTGTGTGTGTGTGTGTGTGTGTGTGTGGATTAATATGTTAATCATAAGAGATATGCACGGACCCTTGTCGGCCTGCGTGTTTCTTATCAGCAGCTCAAGTGAACAAGACGGAGATAAGGTCCGAGCTGTCATGAGTCACTTCACCACCGTGGCTCATTGAAGTCCCTAATGAATCACCTTTGACCCGGAGAGAGAGAGGGAGAGAGAGAGAGAAAAAGAGAGGGGGGGAGGGGGGAGAGAGAGAGAGAGAGAGAGAGAGAGAGAGAGAGAGAGAGAGAGAGAGAGAGAGAGAGAGAGAGAGAGAGAGAGAGAGAGAGAGAGAGAGAGAGAGAGAGAGCTGAGGGGGAGAGAGAGAGGAGAGAGAGAGAGGACAGAGAGAGAGAATATGAGGGGGAGAGAGAGACAG
>JACSYO010000536.1:537500-542500 GCA_016806645.1 Ophiodon elongatus
ACGGAAAGGAGAGAGGAGAGGAGAGGACGGGAGAGGAGAGGAGAGGAGAGGACGGGAGAGGAGAGGAGAGGACGGGAGAGGAGAGGAGAGGAGAGGAGAGGAGAGGAGAGGAGGGGAGGACTGTAGAGGGGAGAGGAGAGGACGGAGAGAGAGAAGAAGAAGAGAGGAGAGGAGAGGAGAGGAGAGGAGAGGAGAGGAGAGGAGAGGAGGTGAGGACTGTAGAGGGGAGAGGAGAGGAGATGGGGGGAGGAGGAAGAGGGGAGAGGAGAGGGGATGTGGGGAGGAGAAGAGAGGAAAGGAAAGGATGAGAGAGGAGAGGACGGGAGAGGAGAGGAGGGGAGGACAGTAGAGGGGAGAGGAGAGGACGGGAGAAGAGAGGAGATGGGGGGAGGAGGAGGAGAGGAGAGGGGATGGGGGGAGGAGAGGAAAGGAAAGGAGGCGAGAGGAGAGGAGAGGAGAGGAAAGGAAAGGAGGGGAGGGAGGTGTGAGCTACAGTGTGACCGCGAGCTGTGCAGAAGCTGACCTTTGCGTACACTATACGTTGTGTTCCTGCAGACCTGTGTACAGTACACGTGTTTGTTTGATACGCCTCGCTGCAAGTAGCCAATCAGAAGGAAGCCTCGTCTTATTCAATCAGGGAAGTTGATTTAAAAGTAAATTATCAGCAGAAATGGCCCAGAGGAGGTGTTGTGGGAAAGGTCACGCGTGCAGATAACAAGGTGAGCATTTTGAGTAAAAGGCTGGTTTATTCTATAGCTCCGTAGTAAATCATGTGCTTGTGGTTAAACTTTGCACCCTAGATTGTGGGAGACGAAGGTCTCATTGCCTGCAAAGTTAGCACATTTTATTCCCAAGCTCCAGCGATACCGCGCGAGAATCAGGAAGAATCCGTGTTGTCAGGCTTCAAGTGTGTCCAATCGGCAGCTAGGGGGCGTGGCTTAGGTGTGTGTTTTTGTGTGTGTGACGACACGGAGAGGCGACAGCAACAGCGGCTCCTGAAGAGCTTAGCGTCGGTGCTTCCGTTACATCAGGACTGGAGAGTTTTTCTTCTCCCGACTGGCTCCGGGAAGAGTTTGATTGACAGGTGGTTCAGCCAATCACCTGCCGGGCTGCCTGCAGTTTCCAAAACAGTTTCCAACGATGGCTTCTCCAATGGTTCGATCAGTGTTACGGGTTCAAGCGTTCATATTACGACACTCCAGCTTTCTAAATCCACCCTCCTTAGTCTTTTGATAACCCATAATAATCTATAATAACCTTGCAGTCCACACAATGTAAACTTTGTCTCTCTGAACTGGTGGCCAGCCCAGATCCACACCTTCTCGTCTGTGCAGCTCGAGCACGACGTGTTTGACCCCGTGAACGTAAATAAGTTTATCTCTCAAAGCAATGCGGTGTAATAAAACGCTTCCTTCATGAAGGTTACAATGTTCCCTTTTGATGTTTTCAGAAGGCTGTGATTTCAACTTAATGGTCCCTTTTTTCGGGGCTGCAGTTAGTGGTGCAGTAGAGTTATATTCTGAGAGGTGTTCCTCGTACTTCGGCTACCTTCGTGATATGAATGGCGCGGACAAAAAATATTCGACACACCGGCGTTTCCTTTTGAAAATGTAAACCTTTAAGCAGGTGGAATGTATTGATTTATCGAGTGTAACTGCGTCGCCGTGGGAACGCGGCCACTGGGGGAGAGTTGCGTAACATTTCGTCACGTCTCAATGCTTTGTCACATCCTTCAAGCTTCAGCTTTCACCAGCAAGTCACGAGGCTACTTTTTATTTTTTAGAGCTAAAACTCAAAGATCCAAACTATCTTTTAATGTTTCGTATTTCGCGGGGAAAAAGGGGGATTAACCCCCGAACCAGTTTCACACCTACATTGCGAAATCCTAAATGGGGTCTATTACAGTCCTGTGCGTCCTTCAGCTGTATCAGCGGTTGCTATGTCATTAGCCTGCTTTTGTCAAACAAAACCACTCTGATTAGCTTCTTGACTGACGGGTCCTGTCGGTGTTGCTGTGGCAACCGCGGATAAGCCCGATTGGTGGACGACGGGTGTCACGCCTCGCCGTTATCTCAGTTAAGTTATCTTCGGTCAAAAGAGACCTTTACACCTTCATGTTTGTGTGTTTTTATTTCTTCTCCCTCCTCAAGGCATCGCCTCGTTCTTTTTTCTTTTTTTCTTTTTTTTTATTCTCCTTCACGTCGACTCTCGAGAGTACCTTTTTTTTGTTGTTGTTGTTGTTGTTGTTGTGATTTCTGCGTCGCCCCTCCTTCGTTGCTCCTCGCCGTTGGTTCTGTTTCCTCCCTCCTCTCCCTAATGATCCGTACCATTGGGCTATCTGTCACGGGCTCCGCCACCATCATTCCTTCCCCTTCCCCTTCCCGTCTCTTTCTCTGCAGCGCTGTGACAGTATGAGATGGTTTTTCTTTCCCTCGGGGTACGAAAGCACATTTATTCCGAGACAGAAACATGCACAGTGGGAGCACAAGGGAGCTGTGTAGTGTCATTACAAGCCGGGGTATCACACGGACACTCGTACACGGGGACGCTGCTGAGAAACGACAGCGATGGAGCGGCGGTTTAGGTTTGATCACTGGTTTTCGAAGGTGCTTCTGACTTCTATTACTCCCCGTGTTCAGACAGACCAAGGCCATTACCGCCGAGACTCACGGGAAGAGACAGGGAGATGGAGGGAGAACCATAAAGATGGAGGAGTTGGCGTTGGATGGAAGGAGAGATGAGGAGGGACAAAGGACGGGAATAATAATGCGGCTGAAAGAGAAACGCATATAGACCTGCCTCGAATTGCACCAACAGCAAGGCCACGCTTTCAAGATGATGTTTGGCCCTCGTGCTTGTTGCTGTCGGATAACGTGTTCAAATAGAAGCTAACAACTGTTCGAGATCATAGACTGTATATAAGAAGTGGACGTAGTCATGGTGACGTTACTCATTGGTTTGTTACTGCCGCTTTAAAAGCCTTGAGTTCGGCGGTCGCCATCTTGTTGTTTTTCTTCCGCAATTGATAAACGGAAGTGACCATATTTGGAATGCGGAGGAGTATACGGCTCTGGTAGCGGCAGCGAGCTGTCAATCAGCTTGTAGCCCCGCCCCTAAAGCATCCCCTGCTTTATGGTCTGTTTGACTCTACATGGACCATAATTTACTAAATGAACATCATGCTGTATTGAAGAAGACTTGAAACTAGAGATTGAGACATAAACTCATGTTTACAATGTTTACTGAGGGAATCAATCAAGAGAGAAGTAGAGTCATTTTCTCATAGACTTCTATACAATCTGACTTATTTCGCCCCCTGCTGGTCAGTAGAGAGAATGCAAGTTTTAAGACACTTCCACATCGGCTTCACTCGGCAGAACCGGAGGTTGCCGCCTGGTGGAGATACAGTGATGTATGAGATGCTAGCAACGCAGCTAACAAGCTAACAGACAAGATAATATACAAGAAACATAAAAACTAACCCCCATACAAGCACAACGCAGGCACATTAGCCACTTTGCTAGCTAGCAACTAGCTATTAACAGGGCTACTTATTTATCTATTTGATATCTCAATACGATGCTTGGGTTCCAGCTTGATACCAAAACAACACCTTCTAATACCTTTCAGTAGTTTGGGGAATATAAACATATTTTGTGTCATTGAAATGTCAATCCATTGGTGTTAAATAAGATTAAGTCAACAAAACTACAAATTTGACCATTTTCTTTTTACATTTTTCGATCCTCTAGTGTTGAGACTAGTGCTCGACACTAATTTAGTTTGATCATGTGACGGTAGAGTGTTAATGTGACTACTTAGTACTTCATTGTAGCAGAAGCTATACTTATCTTCACCAAGAGCTTGAGAGACAGCTTGGACTAATTATATTTAGCAATTAAATTATCTTTGGGGACCATACGTGTCGCTTTTGTATGAAGGCCAAACCCAGGAATGCTTTGAATTGTTCTTTTTTTTTTTAGTAGAGTAACTTTAACGCAACACCAGCGAAGGCCCTATTTACCCTTTTTATTTCAAGTGTCTCGTATGTTGGTAAAACCCAGACGTGAATGAAGCGTGATGCCATATTTCACATTGATTTGTCTCACACACACTTTTACTTTTACTTTCTTTCTTCCGTTTATGAGTTCAGTGACTTTCCTTTTGTCCATGCTGTCAGCTGATGGCATGATGGAACTCTGGTTGATCACGTCACATAATCAACATACCTGTGTTGTGAGTCTTTTTTATAAAAAAAAAAATGTTATTACGCCGCAATTTCAGCAGTCTGATAACAAAATCAATATCCGTCCCACCATTTCTCCCCCGCGGTCCGCTTAGCGCTTTGTCGTCATTTCATTCTGTGGTCGGAAAAAAAACTTGTGTCACACGTCAATAAAAGTCTCGCCCTCTTCAACTCAAACACTCTCGATGCTTACGACGAAGCGACCAAGGGGGAAAAAAAAACCGTTAAATGACTCACATTTATGTGTCATTTCCCAGAATTTTATTGGCTTGAGGTGGAAATTAAATGATTTACACAAGTTATCTACAGCCGTAACATTAAAAGTTACAACTCTTATGCATGCAATATCTAATAGTTTAGGTCTGTAACTGCAGCGGAACTGGGTGACAATTTAATGACCGTGTACGGTGAACACGGTGAACACGGTGAACACGGCTTTTGTCCTGCAGGCTTTTTGCAAAAGAGAAAATAATCAGCGGGATTACTCATTTCCTGTTGAGTCTAATCACTTGGGGCACAGTTACAGGTTTTACAGACATTTATTTATTTCTCTCAGGTCATCTTAACGCCGGATATGTTTTTAGCAAACACACACACACACACACACACACACACACACACACACACACACACACACACACACACACACACACACACACACACACACACACCAACATTTCCAGTTGATCCACTCCAGCTTTATTGTGCTGTATGTGTAACCCCCCCCCCGGAGAGCTGATGCCGTTATTTTCTG
>JACSYO010000536.1:545000-546665 GCA_016806645.1 Ophiodon elongatus
AACAGCTTCACGGTGAGCAGCGAGGCTGCTCCGTGCAGCGTGACCAAATGTGAACTCGTGCGTTGGCGTTTTTAAAATGATTTTGAGCCTAACGTCCATTATTGCGTCACGTTATCATTCGGCCACGCTCACGGCTCTGTGGAGGCCGGCGTTGGTCCGATCCAGACTGAAGTATCTCAACAACTGTTGGACAGATTGCTGTGACATGTGGCCCAGACGTTCACGGTGCCCCGAGAGGGAATCCATTGCAATTGCTTTGAGCTAAAAAGCTCATTTCAGCTTCACAGAGAGACTTTTATGGCTGTAGAATCCCAACAATGTGACTTTATGAGAAACACATCTCCCTTTTTTTCTTTTTTTAGCTCTGACTTTCACTCCCATCTTTCCACTTTTTTTTTTTTTTTCATTTGTATTTCCTTCTTCCTCAGGTGATCACTCCGTTTCGCAAACTAATGTTGTGCGCCGAGAGCAGGAAGGAAATGGAGGACTGGATCGGCGCTCTCAAATCCGTCCAGAAATGGGAAACCTATGAGGTTAGCGTCGCCCCCTCCTCATCGCTGCACGTTGTCATTTGTTCAGCGGGCCGACAGAATATCGAAAATGAGCTCAATTGACGATCCTTTGATTAAAAAAACTCGGCGCGTAATCTGTTGTGACGAGAACAGGCTTCACACGCTCGCGTCTTTAATTATCCTCCCATCTGGTCTTTTTCTCAAAGTATCCACCTTTTCTGCTTTTTCTTGGAGGATAAACACTCCTCCTCCTCCTCCTCCTCCTCCTCCTCCTCCTCCTCCTCTCGTTTCTCTTATGTACTTTTCATTTCAGCTCTTTGCCAGTGGATTAACGCGGCTCATAAAGTCCGCCCGTGTGCTTTAATAGGCCGTAAAGAGAGCTGAGGACTGTGAGCCGCTGCCTCAGCTCAGCTGGAATCCTCTCAGGTGTTGGGCTCTAAATGTTACTGTCACTTAGAGATGTAATTGATGTCATTATCATTTACCCGGGTATTCCTACTTTGTGCGTTTTTTCCCGTCTTATACTGCAAGTTTGCGCTTCTCCAAAATCATCCTCAATGAACCTTTTCCTGCCTACCCCACTGTCCCTAAACATCGACAAAAAGAAAACATCCGAGGTCCCATTATATTTACCCAATAACAGAAAACATAATTTCCCAAGCAATTAATACATAAAGAAGAAAATTCATTTTTAATATTACTAATGTAACATATAAGAGAAGACATAAGAATGTATAACACTGCAGTTCCCCAGCAGCCTTGACTCTCAGTTGTAGTATTGATGACGTCTTGAATCTGGATATTGTATCGCCAGTCCACGTTCAGAGTCCTTCAGACCATTCGTATTTTTCATGTTTGACGTGTCTGAATCCATTCAGCCCATCGGAGTCCCTGACAATCCACCACCCTCACAGTGGTCTTTCCCCAATATGTTCTAGAATGAAAGAAAAGAAAACCAGTATCTTTTGCATACAGAACAGATACAAATTAAAACATCAAATACAGATTAACACTTCTCAGTAAATGTGAAATTATAAATCATATTGTCCATTTATCATATTGTCCATGTGAAATTATAAATCATATTGTCCATTTATCATATTGTCCATTTGTTTCCCCTCCTTCGAGACCACACAGAGTCTCGAAAGAGCAA
>JACSYO010000537.1:0-11653 GCA_016806645.1 Ophiodon elongatus
CACCTTGAGGAGGAGTAACAGGGCCTCCTCACCTTGAGGAGGAGTAACAGGTTCTCCTCACCTTGAGTAGGAGTAACAGGTTCTCCTCACCTTGAGGAGGAGCAACAGGTTCTCCTCACCTTGAGGAGGAGTAACAGGGCCTCCTCACCTTGTGGAGGAGTAACAGGGCCTCCTCACCTTGAGGAGGAGTAACAGGTTCTCCTCACCTTGAGGAGGAGTAACAGGGCCTCCTCACCTTGTGGAGGAGTAACAGGTTCTCCTCACCTTGTTGAGGTCCCGTGTGACCTTGATCATGTTGTACTGATCCCTCCGGTGTTTGAAGTGCAGAGCGTCGATGGCCAGGATCCTCCTCTCCAGCCGAGTCCACTCGTCCCTGAGGAGGTGAGGAGGTGAGGAGGTGAGGAGGTGAGGACACACGCATTCACACAGACACCCGAGGTGTGGAGGAGCAGTCGTACCTGTGCAGGTGGTCTTCGTGAGGGCCGGCCCACTCGAAGCTGTCCCCGAAACCTGAGTGACGGCTGAACTGCTGCGAGCCTGAAAAACAGAGAAACCTCCATCAGAACCGCTCCGATTTATATATATATATATATATACATATATATATATATATATATATATATATATATTAAATTTATTTTATTTTTAAATTAATATATATATATATATATATAAAAACACATATATGTTCTTAAAAAAACTATGGTGTACAGATATATTACCGTATATATATATATATATATATATAAATACAAGAAGAATAACTTGACAATTGGAAAAGGACAATTTTAAAATGAATAAAAAACACATATATCTCACATATATATCTTTTTTAGTATTATTTTAAAAATAATTATTCCATGTGTCGTTGATCTTGTATTTCTTTTTTTTTTATTGTATTTTTCTTTTTCTAAATTATGTTAGCTTTATTTTGATTTATTTTTTTAAAGTTACTCAGTTTACTTATAAAACCGAGTAAATCCTCTCGTCGTTATGGATTTATTCCTGCTGGTTACCAAGAACCAGTCAGTTAACCGACTCGTTCTACCTGTGACGATCAGACACTCGTTGTCCGCCAGCTTCTCGGTGAAGAGGCGGGACACGATGAGCTCTGGATTCATGAGGAACAGGATCTCCTCCTGCACCAGACCAGAACCCAGAACACCTCCCCCGATCCAGCTGGAGGCAAAGTCCACCTGCACACACACACACACACACACACACACACACACACACACACACACACACGGTTAGCCCTGGACTGGGACGGCTGGGTGTGGTCTCTGCTTCCTGTCGGTCTCACCTGGAGCAGGCCGGTCCCTTCGGTCTCGATGGTCCCGCGAGTCGTCACGTGCAGTTTATTCATCTTCTCCTCACAGCTGCAACAGAAGAAGAGAAGAGTCACTAACGAGACTTTCGGGTGTGTCGTTTTTTTATCTACGTGATTTCACATTATTATTATTATTATTATTATTATTATTATTATTAATAATGTCATTATTATTATCATCATAATTACCATTATTATTAATATGATTGTTATCATTATTATTATCACCATTATTATTATTAAAATGTATCATTTTATTGTTGTTATTAATATTAATATTATTATCATAATTATAATAATTATTAATATTATTATAATGATTAATATTATTATAAGTATCACTATTAATATTATTGTTCCATCCATCCATCCATTATCATCCGCTTATCTGGGGTCGGGTCTCGGTGGCAGCAGCCTAGCAGGCCGACCCAGGCTTCCCTCTCACCCGCAACACGTTCCAGCTCGTTCTGGGGGATCCCGAGGCGTTCCCAGGCCAGCTGGGAGATATAATCCCTCCAGCGTGTCCTGGGTCTTCCCCGGGGCCTCCTACCAGTTGGGCATGCCTGGAAAACCTCTAACGGGAGGCATCCAGGAGGCATCCTGATCAGATGCCCGAACCACCTCAGCTGACTCCTTTCGATACGAAGGAGTAGCGCCTCAACTCCAAGTTCCCTCCGGATGTCCGAGCTCCTTACCCTATCTCTAAGGCTGAGCCCGGTCACCCTACGGAGAAAACTCATTTCGGCCGCTTGTATCCGAGACCTCGTTCTTTCGGTCACGACCCAGAGTTCGTGACCATAGGTGAGGGTCGGAACGTAGACCGCCCAGTAAATTGAGAGCTTTGCCTTCCGGCTAGCTCCCTCTTCACCAAGACGGTCCGGTGCAGCGCCTGTTTCACTGCTGCAGCCGCACCGATCCGTCGGTCGATCTCCCGCTCCATCTTACCCTCACTCGTGAACAAGACCCCGAGATACTTGAACTCCTTCGCTTGCGGCAGGCACTGCGTCCCCACCCGGAGGGAGCAATCCACCGGTTTCCGGCAGAGCACCATGGCCTCGGATTTGGATGTGCTTACTCTCATCTCCGCCGCGTCACACTCGGCTGCAAATGGCCCCAGTGAATGCTGGAGGTCATGGTCCGAAGAGGCCAACAGGACCACGCTGCGAGCAGCAGAGCGATCCAGAGACCCCGAACCCGACCTTCGCCTCCTCCCGGATGCGCCTAGATATCCTGTCCATGATAGTCATGAACAGGACCGGTGATAAAAGGCAGCCCTGGCGGAGGCCAACACCCACCGGTAACGCGTCTGACGTATTGCCGAGAATACGAACACAGCTCCTACTGCAGTCGTACAGAGATCGGATGGCCCGTTGTAACGGGTCCGGCACCCAATACTCCCGCAGCACCCCCCACAAAAACCCCCGAGGGACCCGGTCGAAGGCCTTCTCCAAGTCCACAAAACACATGTAGACTGGTTGGGCAAACTCCCAGAGCCCCTCCAGTAGTTTTGCGAGGGTAAAGAGCTGGTCCACTGTTCCACGACCGGGACGGAATCCGCACTGCTCCTCTTGTATCCGAGGTTCGACAATCGGTCGGAGCCTCCTTTCCAGAACCCTGGCATACACTTTCCCCGGGAGGCTGAGTAGTGTGATACCCCGATAATTCGAGCACACTCTCCAGTGCCCCCTTTTTAAAAATGGGAACCACCACCCCGGTCTGCCAGTCCATGGGCACTGTTCCCGACCCCCATGCGACATTGAAAAGGCGTGTCAGCCAAGACAGCCCAACAATGTCCAGCGCCTTCAGCATCTCAGGGCGAATCTCATCCACCCCTGGCGCCTTGCCACCAAGGAGCTTATTGACTACCTTAGTGGCCTCTGCCAAGGATATGGATGCGACCCCCCCCCCCCAAGTCTTCAGGCGCTGCCTCCTCTCTAGAGGACATGTTGGCCGGGTTTAGGAGTTCTTCAAAATGCTCTTTCCACCGCCCGACGATGTCCCCCGTCCGGGTCAGCAGTTCCCCCCCCGTGCTGAGCACAGCCTGGGGTAAGCCCTGCTTTCCCTTCCTGAGCCGTCGGATGGTTTGCCAGAACTTCCTTGAGGCCAACCGAAAGTCCTTCTCCATGGCCTCCCGAACTCCTCCCATGCCCGAGTTTTAGCGTCCGCGACCACCGCAGCTGCAGCCCTTTTGGCCTGCCGGTACCTCTCCGCTGTTTCAGGAGACCCCCGAGCCAACCAGGCCCGAAAGGCCTCCTTCTTCAGTTTGACGGCTTCCCTCACCCCGGTGTCCACCACCGGGTTCTCGGGTTACCGCCACGACAGGCACCGGTGACCTTCCGACCACAGCTCCTAGCGGCCGCGTCCACAATAGAGGCTTTGAACATGGTCCACTCGGATTCCATGTCCCCAGCCTCCCTTGGGATGTGTGAGAAGTTCTTCCGGAGGTGGGAGTTGAAGACCTCCCGGACAGGATCCTCCGCCAGACGTTCCCAGTTCACCCTCACAACACGTTTGGGCTTGCCGGGTCTCTCCAGCCGATTCCCCCGCCATCTGATCCAACTCACCACCAGGTGGTGATCAGTTGACAGCTCTGCTCCTCTCTTCACCCGAGTGTCTAAGACATACGGCCGCAGATCAGATGAAACGATTACAAAGTCGATCATTGATCTACGGCCTAAGGTGTTCTGGTACCAGGTACACTTATGAGCCACCCTATGTTTGAACATGGTGTTCGTTATGGACAAACCGTGGCTAGCACAGAAGTCCAACAGCGAGACACCACTCGGGTTCAGATCAGGCAAGCCGTTCCTCCCAATCACCCCCCGCCGGGTTTCTCTGTCGTTGCCCACGTGAGCGTTGAAGTCTCCCAGGAGAACTATGGAGTCAGCAGGAGGCGCCCTTTCCAGGACCCCTCCCACCGACTCCAAGAAGGCCGGATACTCTGAACTGCTGTTCGGTGCATAGGCACAAACAACAGTCAGAGCCTTATTCCCCGCAACCCGCAGGCACAGGGAGGCGACCCTCTCGCTCTCCGGGTAGAACTCCAACACGGCGGCGCTCAGCCGGGGGCTCGTGAGTATCCCCACTCCCGCCCGGCGCCTCTCACCCTGGGCAACTCCAGAAAAGGACAAAGTCCAACCTTTCTCCAGGAGCTTGGTTCCAGAGCCAGTGCTGTGCGTGGAGGTGAGGCCAACTATATCTAGCTGGTACCGCTCCACCTCCCGCACCAGCTCCGGCTCTTTCCCCGCTAGCGAGGTGACGTTCCACGTCCCTAGAACTAGTCTATGCTGCCGGCGATCAGCTCGCCCAGGCCCCCTGCCCGGCCTGCCGCCCGGTCCACATAGCACCCGACCCCGATGCTTATCCCTGCAGGTGGTGGGTCCACAGGGTGGCTGCTCCATGATGTTTCTTCGGGCTGAGCCCGACCGGGCCCCATGGGCGAAGGCCCGGCCACCAGACGCTCGCCTAGAGCTCCCCTCCCGGGTCTGGCTCCGGGAGGGTTCCCCGGTTTCCCTGGTCCGGGCAACGTGGCTGTAATCCGTGGGCTGCTGTTCATCGGGGTTTTTGAACCGCTCTTAGTCTGGACTCTACCCTGCGACCTGTTTGTCTTGGGAGAACCTACCAGGGGCTGATGCCCCGGACAACATAGCTCCCAGGATCACTGAGCCACTCAAACTCCTCCACCACGTTAAGGTAGCGATTCACGGACGGAGGAGTAATATTATTGTTATTATTATTAATATTAC
This sequence comes from Ophiodon elongatus, assembly GCA_016806645.1. Lineage (NCBI taxonomy): Eukaryota > Metazoa > Chordata > Actinopteri > Perciformes > Hexagrammidae > Ophiodon > Ophiodon elongatus. The sequence goes on from JACSYO010000537.1 coordinate 5,077, forward strand.
CATTATTAATAATGTTATTATTATTAATATTATTGTCATTATTATTAATATTATTGTTATTGGAATTATCACTATTATTAATATTGTTATTATGATTAATATTATTATTATCATCATTATTATTATTATTATTATTATTACCATTTTTATTATTATTATTACCTTCTCCAGTTGGGCATATCCGTGTCTTTAAGGCAGCGCCTCTCAAACGTCACCAGTCCTTTGGGCTTCGTGTCTGTAAACAGTCAGACAGTCACAAACAGTCACAAACAGTCACAAACAGTCACAAACAGTCACAGAGCTTCACTGAAACGTGTCCCGTGAGGAAGAGGAGGCTCAGCTTCACTGAAACGTGTCCCGTGAGGAAGAGGAGGCTCAGCTTCACTGAAACGTGTCCCGTGAGGAAGAGGAGGCTCAGCTTCACTCACTCTCGTCCGTCACCACGTGGAAGTAATGCAGGACGGCCCTCAGCTTCTCCTTCTTCCTGTCGGACCCCTGAGCAAAGAGACTGGAGGAGAAGGAGGAGTTACCACAGGACCTGTACTCAGGGGGGGCTGGTGTACTCAGGGGGACTGGTGTACTCAGGGGGACTGGTGTACTCAGGGGGACTGGTGTACTCAGGGGGGACTGTGTACTCAGGTGTGTGTGTGGTGTACTCAGGTGTGTGTGTGATGTACTCAGATATGTGTGATGTACTCAGGTGTGACGGTATACTCATGTGTGTGTGTGGTGTGCTCAGGTATGTGTGTGATGTACTCAGGTGTGACGGTGTACTCAGGTGTGACGGTGTACTCAGGTGTGTGTGTGGTGTACTCAGGTGTGTGTGGTGTACTCAGGTGTGACGGTGTACTCAGGTGTGTGTGGTGTACTCAGGTGTGTGTGTGATGTACTCAGGTGTGACGGTGTACTCAGGTGTGACGGTGTACTCAGGTGTGTGTGTGTGGTGTACTCAGGTGTGTGTGTGGTGTACTCAGGTGGGTGGTACTGGTGTACTCAGGTGTGTGTGGTGTACTCAGGTGTGTGTGGTGTACTCAGATGTGTGACGGTGTACTCAGGTGTGACGGTGTACTCAGGTGTGTGGTGTACTCAGGTGTGTGACGGTGTACTCAGGTGTGTGGTGTACTCAGGTGTGTGACGCTGTACTCAGGTGTGTGGTGTACTCAGGTGTGTGACGCTGTACTCAGGTGTGACGGTGCTCTCCTCACCTGGTGAAGTTGATGGAGGGGAAGCCGCTGTACTCTGCGTTGGAGCCGGTGGTGTTGCGGTGAGGGAAGCTGCAGAAGAATGCGTTGGCGAGCAGGCAGGATATCTGCTCCTGAGACAGGGTGATGGCTGCAGAGTGGCCCTTCTTCAGCAGCGGGATGGCCTGAAGCAATTATCAAATATCATTATTATATATTTAGGATGTTTAGTGAATCAAATGCAAAATCTAGGGGGTAAAAAAATAACTTAAATTATGATATTTTAAGGGATTTAATTTCAAATTAGGGCGCAAACTCAGGGGTTCACGCCAAACAGATGATTAATGGATAAATCAATAGACTGAATTTATTTGTATTTATTTAATAGACTGAAATTAAGAGCCTGAAATAATTATTAAATATAATTATTATATATTTAGGATTTTTTGTGAATTAAATGCAGAATATAGGGGGTACAAAAATTGTTAAATTATGATATTTTAAGGGATTTTATTACTAATTAAGGCACAAACTCAGGGGTTCACCCCAAACAGATGATTAATGGATAAATCAATAGACTGAATTTATTTTGTATTTATTTAAAAGACTGAAAGTAATGGTCTGAAATAATTATGAATTGTAATTATTATATATTTAGGATTTTCTGTGAATTAAATGCAGAATCTAGGGGGTAAAAGAAAACTTATATTTATATTTTAAAGGGTTTGTATTTTAAATGTCCCCATTAATTTGTCAACTTTAATTAATGTGCAAATTCAGGGGTTCACCCAAAACAATGATTAATGGATAAATTAATAGTCTGAATTTATTTATTTTTTATTTAAAAGACGAAAATTACACAACCTTAAATAATTATAAAATGTAACTATTATACATCATGAATTTGTCCGAATTAAATGCAGAATGTAGGGTTTACATAGGCGGATAAATTAATAGATTGAATTTATTTTAATTTATGTAATAGACAAAAATGAATGGCCTGAAATAATTATGAAATAACATTATTATATATTTAGGATTTATTATGAATTAAACACAGAATCTAGAAATAAAATAAATATAGAAATAAATAAAATAAATAAAATAAATAAAATAAATAAAATAAATAAAATAAATAAAATAAATAAAATAAATAAAATGAATAAATAAAAATAATTCAAAGTTTAATTTAAGTTCCATACCTTCTTCACATATTCGGGCAGCCTCAAAGCCAACGCCGCCATCTTTGGAAAGAGTTTGGGGAAGTAGTTTTCTGTTTTCGGGACAATCTGGAAAAATAAAATATGAGGATTTCTTCTCATTGTAGAGTTTAGACACACAACTGATGAATGATTTAAAGTAAAGACGTGAACTCTGACCTTTACGAAGCTGGAGAGGGCGTCAAAGGACCACTGGCCTTTGTACTTGGGGTTGTATTTCATGATGACGTCCTGGAGAGAGAGACGGAGATTCAAAGACGTTGCAAGGAATTCACACTTGTGTTTTGATGCATTAAAGCCGTAAGAAACATAGAAAGAGAAAACGGTGCATTAGCGTGAACGCAAAATAGAAATTTACGATAAAAAGCATGTAAAATGTTTTAAAAGGGGACATGAAAGGTGAACATTTTAAATAATATCAACATGAAACTTCATTAACATTAAGACAATTATTTTTTGTATCACCAGTTTTATGTTTGAACAATGCAAATTAGTAATTATCTTTTTAATTATGTGCTAATTTTCATACATTTCCAGAACATGAATCCAAACATTGGATAAAGCCAGGTTCTAAATTCTTGTTTCATTTTGTTTATATATTAAACTCAAAGGTTTTTACAGAAGGAGTTTATGATATCTTTGTTTCGCTCCATAAGTCAGAAAATACTGTCAACAGACGATTTCCTCCATGTTCTTATTAATAAATGTGTATAAATGAGTCTCTGAGTGACGTGTGAACAAACCCCTCTGTAGAAAGCTCCAGAATCTTTCAGAAGTAAAGAGTAAAGTTTGGTGATGTAAGAGCTGAAGTGGAGATTTCTGGATCAGAGTCTGAGAACAAACTCATTTATTAAAGAGATGTTTAGTTAAATTACAGACATGAAGAAGACTCTACAGGTGAAGAGGGTCAAAACATTAATGAGTAGATATCACCATGAAACTTCACCAGCTCATCACTCACATTAAGAGGAGGATTTATTGTATTACAAGTTTTATGAAATCTTATGTTTAAATATGCAAATGGGAATTAATGTAACGGTAACTTTTGGTGAATTTAGGAGAAATCTACAGACGTAAACAGACAAAGTAGTAAAATAAATATTTTCTTTCCACTAGAATGAAAGAAGACGAGTTATGGAAGAAAAATAGACCAAAATCTCCAAATTGACTGATTCTGTCTCCTTAGCATGTTGGCGTTAGCATGTTAGCATGCTGGCGTTAGCATTTAGCTCAAAGCGTCACGGAGCTGCTAGCGCGACCGCCGTCACCGCGGTTCAGCTCATGAAATAGATGCTGTCTCTCCGTGTTATGGAAGACAAACAGACCAAAATCTCCACCCTGCTAGGTGCGTGAGAGAGGTTTCACCTCCACGTCCTCCACGCTGGCCGAGGTCTTCCTGGCCAGAGCGCCCAGATGCTTGGAGATCACCTCCCACCTCCTCGTCTTAGTCAGTTGCTAACGACAGAAAAAGATCCAACAGAAACTCCTCAGATATTCTCGTGTTGATATAATCCCACGTGCACATCATATCTTTTATTCAGTAAAAGCAGCACTGAGGTCAGCGGGTAGCCTCAAACGCACCTTTATGAATCCGGACTTCACGACCATGAAGCTCGACGGGGAACTCGGCATCTTCACGAAGTTGCTGTGCCACATGTCCGCCCCGTCCTGAGGCCGAGGTTCTCCGCTACGGTTGAAAACATTCACCTGAGGATAAAATGTTTTATTTAGGGGAAAAAAACAAAGATTAGAGAAAAGTATAAAACTGAAAAAAGATGATCAGATCTTCTTCTTCGTCTCTCGACCCCTCAGATGTATCGGGTGACCCTTTAAAGGGCCCCGACCCCTATGTTGGGAACCCCTGTTCTAAACTACCTGACTGTATATAAAGTATTTAAAGTATCTATAACAGTAACACTAATGCTTCAGTATTAACTATCTAATGATGTCACAGGAGACGATGAGTACTTTTACTACTGATACTTAAAGTACATCGAGCTGATAGTACTACTGTTCTTTATCCGAACACAGGATTTGTAATGAAGTACTTATAAATCGTGGTATTCGTGCTTTAAAAGGATGGTTCGGGTATTCACATATATCATTATTATTATCATCATAATTACCATTATTATTATCATTATTATCATTATTATTATCATCATTATTATTATTATTATTATCATTATTATTAATATTATTATTGTTATTATTAATATTGACATCAATATAATTACTGTCATTATTATCATTATTATTATCATAATTACCATTATTTTTATCATTATTATTATTATCATTATTATTAGTATTATTATCATCATTATTATTATTATCATTATTTTTAATATTATTATTGTTATTATTAATATTGACATCAATATAATTAATGTCATTATTATCATTATTATTATCATAATTACCATTATTTTTATCATTATTATTATTATCATTATTATTATTGTTATTATTATTGATATTATCATTATTAATATTATTGTTATTATTAATATTAATATTGTTGTCATAATTATTATCATTATTAATATTATTGTTATTATAATTATCACTATTAATATTATTGTTATTATAATTATCACTATTAATATTATTGTTATTATTAGTAATATTATTACTTTAAGTATCAGTAGTAAAAGTACTTATACAGTGTATTTCTTACAGTAGACCCCAATGAAAGAAATATACCAGTTTAAGTGTACAATGTATTCAGAATATTTAACTTTTCTGTGAGACAAAATCTCCATTGAAAGGTGACAATATTCTAAATACATGGTCCACTTAACCTGATACTGAGTACATGGGTACTTGAGTAAATGTACTTGTCTCACGTCTACGAGGACATTGTGCGTCCTGCTGAAGGACAGACGTCCCAGCTTGTTGTCGCACTGAGGAAGACGCTTCAGGTCGCCCAGAGGACAACTCCATGGAGAGCCGTCCTCCCTCTGCGTCCTCACCTCCTCCACCTCCTCCACCTGTCTCCTGCCTCCTGCTGTACAGGAGGGCTGGGTTGAGGAGGAGGAGGAGGGCTGGGTAGAGGAGGAGGAGGAGGGCTGGGTAGAGGAGGAGGAGGAGGGCTGGGTAGAGGAAGAGGAGGAGGGCTGGGTAGAGGAAGAGGAGGTGGAGGTGGAGGAGGAGGAGGTGGAGGTGGAGGAGGAGGAGGCCTGACCCGGGCTCTTCTCAGGCTGAAGCACAGCTCGTATCTGGGAGCTGTCTTGGTGGTTGCGTCCGGCCATCTCTGGAGGTTTAGACACAACACATGACGTAAGTGGGATGAAAAGGAAACGTGAGGAAGCCAATGTGAGTCAATAGGGACGATAGGGACAGTTGGTAGGGACGGTGGGGACAGTTGGTAGGGACGGTGGGGACAGTTGGTAGGGACAGTTGGTGGGGACAGTTAGTTGGGACGGTGGGGACAGTTTGGTAGGGACAGTTGGTGGGGACAGTTAGTTGGACTGTTGGTAGGGAGTGAGACAGTTGGTGGGGCGGTGGGACAGTTGGTAGGGACAGTTGGTAGGGACGGTAGGGACAGTTGGTGGGGACAGTTAGTTGGGACGGTTGGTAGGGGCGGTAGGGACAGTTGGTGGGGGCGGTGGGGACAGTAGGGACAGTTGGTAGGGACGGTGAGGACAGTTGGTAGGGAGCGGTAAGGGACAGCTGGTAGGGGCGGTGGGACAGTTGGTAGGGACAGTTGGTAGGGACGGTGGGGACAGTTGGTAGGGACAGTTGGTAGGGACGGTGGGACAGTTGGTAGGGGTAGGGACGGTAGGGACAGTTGGTAGGGACGGTGGGGACAGTTGGTAGGGACGGTGGGGACAGTTGGTAGGGACGGTGGGGACAGTTGGTAGGGACAGTTAGTAGGGACGGTGGGGACAGTTGGTAGGGACGGTAGGGACAGTTGGTAGGGACGGTTGGTGGGACGGTGGGGACAGTTGGTAGGGACGGTGGGGACAGTTGGTAGGGACAGTTAGTAGGGACGGTGGGGACAGTTGGTAGGGACGGTGGGGACAGTTGGTAGGGACGGTAGGGACAGTTGGTAGGGACAGTTGGTAGGGACGGTGGGGACAGTTGGTAGGGACGGTGGGGACAGTTGGTAGGGACGGTTGGTAGGGACGGTGGGGACAGTTGGTAGGGACGGTGGGGACAGTTGGTAGGGAC
>JACSYO010000538.1:5000-7500 GCA_016806645.1 Ophiodon elongatus
TCAACATACATGAATCTGTCGGGGCAAATGTTTATTGTGTGTGTGTGTGTGTGTGTGTGTGTGTGTGTGTGTGTGTGTGTGTGTCAGTGAGGGAAACACACATGACACACTCCAGTGTCTGGAGAAGATGGCCGACATCTCCCGTAGCAACGGGCTGCAACACATGCTGGCAGACGCCCTGCTGTGTCTGGGCAACATCTACTTTAGGACGGTAGGACACACACACACACACACACACAGACACAGACACAGACACACACACACACACACACACACACAGACACACACACACACACACACAGACACACACAGACACACACACAGACACACACACACACACACACACACACACACACAGACACAGACACACACACACACACACACACACACACACACACACACACACACACACACACACACACACACACACACACACAGACACACACACACACACAGTGATCATTAATCAATGTTCACTGTTATTAAATATTTGCAGATTAGTTTTCAGTCGATCGATGAAACGTTTCAGCTGTTCTTCTATTTCTATCATAGATCACAGTAAACATATATATGATATATATACTGTATATGTATATATATACATATATACACATACATATATATATATATACTGTCTATATATATTATATATAGACAGTATATATATATAATGTATATATATATACACATATATATACATATATAATATATATATATATGTTTATATATATATATATATATACAGTCTATATATAAACATACTGTATATATGTAAATATATACATTGACTATATATATATATATATATATATATACAGTCTATATATAAACATATATGTATATATATATGTATATATACATATATATATATATACATATATATATATATAGACTGTATATATGTAAATATATACACTGACTATATATATATATATATATATATATATATATATATATATATATATATATATATATATATACACACACATACATACATACACAGTATATATATAAACATATATATATGTATATATATTTATATATATATAAAAAATAAATGTTTTTATTTAGTAAAAGCTCATGAAGACAAACCTGTCCCCTGTCTCTCCTGCCCCCCTGTCCTCCTGCCCACCCCCACCCCCAGAGTCAGTACATGAGAGCGTGTGAATACTTCCTCCAGTGTTGTGATCTTTCTTGTCGCCTTGGAGACGCGTCTCTGCTGCAGAAAGCTCAGGTAAACTTCTGCTCTCACAGACAACCTCATCTTTAAAACGTTAAATAATTAAAAACCTAAAAGTGGACACACGCACACCTTCATGTTGGAATGTGTCCCGTCAGGTGTCGATGGCGAGCGCGAGCGCCCACTCCCTGATCGGAGAGCACAGCGCCGACGTGGAGGCGTCCTCGGGCCCCGCCCTGAGGCGCCTGGTGGCCCGGAAAGACACCCGGGGGCATCTGTTCTTTATTTAGTAAAAACTCAAGAAGACAAACCTCTGAATCACTTTGTGTTTAACTTCATTTCAGATTCTCCAGCAATTAATTAAACAAAACATTACATTTTACGTTTTTATTTTAGTAAAAAAGTAATAAAGTTTTACTTTAACAAAACTGTCTCTCTCTCTAAAATAGTATTTTTTATTCTTATAAAATGGTCATTTTTATTATTATAAAATAGTAATTTTTATTATTATAAAATGGTCATTTTTATTATTATAAAATAGTAATTTATATTATTTTAAAATAATATTATTTATCATATTTATTAGTTATTATTATTATTATTATTGTAAAATGTGTATTATTATTATAAAAGTATGTAATAATATTATATATTATTATTATTATTATTATTATAAAAGTATTATTATTGTTATAAAAGTTATTTTTATTATTATAAAATAGTTATTAGTTCTTACATAGGTTGAAAATAATAATGAACTTTTCCTTTGTTTCTTTAGCTATAACCCTTTTTTAATAAAATGTATGATTATCTGAATGATCATTTGCTACATTTTGTTTACATTTCATTGATAAGTATTTTTACCAAACTGTATTTACTGAGTTAAAGTTTGTTTACGTTATTGAGTTTAAATACATATAATTATTTGGTTGAATTATTATATATTTTTTAATTATTTCATAATTTATTTTAATCCTGAAACACATATCGTGTCTCTATTTTACCTAATTTATATTCTTTACTTACGGTAATGTAAACTGAGCTGCGCCTCTGCGTCAGTCTTTACGGCGTCACGTGTCCGGAAGTAGCGCCGCTTGTTCTGCGACCCAGAGTTGTAACGTCAGTCCGGCTGGAGCGACGTGCGGCCGGGCGGCGTGATCCGGTGAACCCCGGGTATCTGAAGCATGGGCCTCCTGGCGAGGCTGCGGAAGGAGTGGTTCATCATCGGGATCGTGCTCGTCATCCTATCCGCCAAACTGGAGCCCAGCTTCGGCGTCAGAGGGGGTGAGCGAGTCGGGGTCGTGGTCACTTTCGTCACCA
>JACSYO010000538.1:12500-32171 GCA_016806645.1 Ophiodon elongatus
ATAATGTTCATTATAATAATTAATCTTAATTAATTATAATAATATTCATTATACTAATTATAATAATATTCATGATAATAATATTCATTATAATAATAAATATTATAATAATAATTTTAATAATATTCATTATAATAATTTTAATAATAATCATTATAATAAATATTATAATAATAATCATTTTAATAATATTCACTATAATGACATTAATAATGAATCATAATTGGTTATAATACTGATGATAACGATGTCTTTCTGCCCTGCAGGGTATCGTAGTGACTCCCGTGCTGCTGCTGCTGTTTGTAAGTCGCTCAGTTTTAACTCTTTCAGACGAGATGACGTCTGTTTACCTTTTTATGTGACGGCTAACGTTAGCCTCTCCGCTAACACCGCCCGGTCCCTACTGAGCATGTGCGGCTCTCTGCGTCTTGTCCTCCTGCAGCTGGGCTCCTCGTCCTCCGTCCCCTTCTCCTCCATCTTCTCTCAGCTCTTCATGACCGTGGTGGTGCCCCTGGTCCTGGGTCAGGTAGGAGACCCCGTTTTATCCGGGGAGTCGTCGATGATGATGATGTCATCCGAACGCTGAACGCCGCGTTTGTTCCCCTCAGGTGTGCCGCGGTTTCCTCCGCGAGCACCTGGAGCGCCGGAAGCTTCCGTTCGGCGCCGTCAGCAGCGCCGTGCTCCTCATGATCATCTACACCACCTTCTGTGACACCTTCAGCAACCCCCACACCGAGCTGGACCCCACCAGCCTGCTGCTGGTGGTCCTCATCAGTCAGTACTGTGTGTGTGTGTGTGTGTGTGTGTGTGTGTGTGTGTGTGTGTGTGTGTGTGTGTGTGTTTTTACATTTCAGAACATTAAAACATTAAAAGTTGTTTCTTTGTAGTTTTCTCCATCCAGATCAGCTTCATGCTGCTCACGTTTGCCTTTTCTACCAGGTGAGTCTCCTCCTCCTTCTTCTTCTTCTTCTCCTCCTCCTCCTCCTCCTCCTCCTCCTTCTTCTTCTTCTCCTCCTCATCCTCCTCCTCCGCATCCTCTTCCTCCTCCTCCATCCTCTACTTGTCTTCCTCCTCCATCTCTTCCTCGTCTTCCTCCATCCTCTCCTCCTCCTCCTCCATCTCTTCCTTCTCCTCCTCCTCCTCCATCCTCTCCTCCTCCTCCTCCATCCTCTCCTCCTCCTCCTCCTCCTCCTCCTCCATCCTCTCCTCCTCCTCCTCCTCCATCCTCTCCTCTTCCTCCTCCTCGTCCATCCCCCTCTTCCTCCTCCTCCTCCTCCTCTTCTCTTCCTCCTCCTCCTCTTCCTCCATCCCCCTCTTCCTCTTCCTCCTCCTCTCCTCCTCCTCATCTTCTCCTCCTCTCCATCTCTCTTCCTCTTCCTCCTCCTCCTCCTCCTCCTCTCCCCCTCTTCCTCTCCTCCTCCTCCTCCTCCTCCTCCTCTCTTCCTCTTCTCCTCCATCCTCTCCTCCTCCTCCTCCTCTCTTCCTTCTCCTCCTCCTCCTCATCCTCTCCTCCTCCTCCTCCTCCTCCTCCTCTCCTCCTCCTCCTCCTCCTCCATCCTCTCCTCCTCCTCCTCCATCCCCCTCTTCCTCCTCCTCCTCCATCCCCCTCTTCTTCCTCCTCCTCCTCCATCTTCTCTTCCTCCTCCTCTTCCTCCATCCCCCTCTTCCTCTTCCTCCTCCTCCTCCTCCTCCTCCTCCATCATCTTCTCCTCCTCCTCCTCCATCTTCTCTTCCTCCTCCTCCTCCATCCCCCTCTTCCTCTTCCTCCTCCTCCTCCTCCTCCTCCTCCATCTCTTCCTCTTCTTCCTCCATCCTCTCCTCCTCCTCCTCCATCTCTTCCTTCTCCTCCTCCTCCTCCATCCTCTCCTCCTCCTCCATCCTCTCCTCCTCCATCTCCTCCTCCATCCTCTCCTCCTCCTCCTCTTCCTCCATCCCTCTCTTCTTCCTCCTCCTCCTCCTCCTCCATCCCCCTCTTCCTCCTCCTCCTCCTCCATCTTCTCTTCCTCCTCCTCCTCCTCTTCCTCCATCCTCCTCTTCCTCCTCCTCCTCCATCATCTTCTCCTTCTCCTCCATCATCTTCTCCTCCTCCTCAATCTTCTCTTCCTCCTCCTCCTCCTCCTCCTCCTCTTCCTCCATCCCCCTCTTCTTCCTCCTCCTCCTCCATCCCCCTCTTCCTCCTCCTCCTCCATCTTCTCTTCCTCCTCCTCCTCCTCTTCCTCTATCCCCCTCTTCCTCTTCCTCTATCCCCCTCTTCCTCTTCCTCCTCCTCCTCCTCCTCCTCCTCCATCATCTTCTCCTTCTCCTCCATCCTCCTCCTCCTCCTCCTCCTCCATCATCTTCTCCTCTTCCTCCATCCCCCTCTTCCTCTTCCTCCTCCTCCTCCTCCATCTTCCTCATCCTCTCTTCCTCCTCCTCTCTGTCTCTTAATCTCTTTAATGAACCAACATAATTTAATTGTTACTTTAGCAACATCGTCCTTGTTGGTGTCAACAAAGTGAATTAATTAAATATACACAGATAGTTTCTACATGAGCACAGTGAGAAGGTCAGAGGTCAGGGGTCAGAGGTCAGAGGTCACAGGGTATTTACTTCCTGTTTGTCTCACAGGTCGGGCTCCGGGTTCAGTCCTGCAGACACTGTGGCCATCGTGTTCTGCTCCACACACAAGTCTCTCACTCTGGGTACACACACACACACACACACACACACACACACACACACACACACACACACACACACACACACACACACACATATATATATATTATACACACACACACACACACGTCTCTCACTCTGGGTACACATACAGTGAGGCCTGTGATCAAGGTGCATTATGGGTGATGTAGGCACCAGGTTGTAACCCCCCCCCCCCCTCCCCCCTCAGGCATCCCCATGCTGAAGATCGTGTTCGAGGGCTACGAGCATCTCTCTCTGATCTCGGTTCCTCTGCTGATCTACCACCCGGCTCAGATCCTGCTCGGCTCCGTCCTCGTGCCGAGCATCCGGAGCTGGATGACCAGCCGGCAGAAGGTACACACACACACACACTCACACACACACACACACACACACACACACACACACTAACCTCCTCACCTTGTCTCCTCCTCCAGTCGAGTGAGTTGTTGAGATAGGGCCGCATTCCAACACCACTGAGTGAGTAGACTAACCGTCTAACCTGAAGCCTTCACTTCTTCTTTCATCTGCAGAGCTGCAGTTTCATGTTTTTAACTGAGACGGCGCCCTCTGCTGTCGGGCTGCAGCTTCACTCGGAGGAATGCTTCACCCACAATGAGCTTCTGGAGGGCAATTACTCCTCCTCTGTTCTCCTCCTCCTCCTCCTCTGTTCTTCTCCTCCTCTCCTCCTCCTCCTCCTGTTCTCTTCCTCCTTTCCTCCTCCTCTTCTCCTCCTCCTCCTGTTCTCCTCCTCCTCCTGTTCTCCTCCTCCTCCTTTTCTCCTCCTCCTCCTCCTGTTGTTATATCTCCTCCTCCTCCTGTTATATCTCCTCCTCCTTTTCTCCTCCTCCTGTTCCTCCTGTTCTCCTCCTCTCCTCCTCCTCCTCCTGTTCTCCTCCTCCTCCTCCTCCTGTTATATCTCCTCCTCTCCTCCTCTCGTCCTCCTCCTATTATCCATCCTCTCCTCCTCCTCCTCCTCCTGTTATATCTCCTCCTCTCCTCCTCTCGTCCTCCTCCTATTATCCATCCTCTCCTCCTCCTCCTGTTCTCCTCCTCCACCTCCTCCTGTTCTCCTCCTCCTGTTATATCTCCTCCTCTCCTCCTCCTCTGTTCTCCTCCTCTGCTCCTCCTCCTGTTCTCCTCCTCTCGTCCTCCTCCTGTTCTCCTCCTCCTCCTCCTGTTATATCTCCTCCTCCTCCTGTTCTCCTCCTCCTCCTGTTCTCCTCCTCTCCTCCTCCTGTTCTCCTCCTCTCGTCCTCCTCCTGTTCTCCTCTCCTCCTCCTCCTGTTATATCTCCTCCTCCTCCTCCTGTTCTCCTCCTCTCCTCCTCTCGTCCTCCTCCTGTTCTCCTCTCCTCCTCCTCCTCCTGTTCTCCTCTCCTCCTCCTGTTCTCCTTCCTCTCCTCCTCCTCCTCCTCCTGTTCTCCTCCTCCTCCTCCTGTTCTCCTCCTCCTCCTCCTCCTGTTCTCCTCCTCCTCCTCCTCCTGTTCTCCTCCTCCTCCTCCTCCTGTTCTCCTCCTCTCCTCCTCCTCCTCCTCACTTTAACTTCTTGAAGAGAACTTTCTCTCATCAGAGAATCACAAAACAAAACTTTTGATGAATTGAAGTAAATAAAATAAAACTTTATAAAAACACACAAAGTGTTTTAAATCTTAATGTTTTAATTTAAATGTAAAAGTTTTGTTAAAGAAGTTAAAGAGGGTGAAGTATTCCTCAAGTCTGATGGTGGTGGGTGTGACGATGATGAATAATTACTGTAAATTAGTGATTTACAGTAATTATTCATCTTGTGAAATGTCAAATAACGTAATAAAACTGTTATTTTAGTTCTAGTTTCAGTTGAGTCAAACATTTTGACTTCATTATTTATTTATTTATTTATTTAATTATTCTGACGTGCGGCCGAGAGGCGACTGGATTCATGAGCGAGATATTCGTCGATATTTACCTTTTTTCTTTTTTTTACGACGACTTTATTTTTTAAATGCAGAATGACGAGCGACTTGAAACAAAGTCAACAATTCTTTTAACCAACGGATCAACTCACTAAAAACTCACTTTTTCATCACAGCGTTTTGGAACTTTTCTCTCACCTTCTCCCTCCAGTTCTTCGTCTATCCGAACATCTCACTCTCTGCGTCTCACTCTCTGCGTCTCACTCTCTTCTCTCCGCTCAGGCGGCGAAACCTTCGACCCTTCAGCCCGTCTGACGGAGACCAACGAGGGTTTCTGGAGGTTCTGTGCGGTGGCGGAGGGATACGGTGGCGGAGGGATACGGTGGCGGAGGGATACGGTGGAACGTGCCTTATCACAAACAAAGAGACCTCGGCGCGGCGGAGGGGACGCTGTGCACCGGTCGCCTCGATATTCTCAGTTTCTATGACAACAAAAAACTCATATTTCATATTTCCATCATATATATTCTTTTATATTTAAAAGCAAAAATAATAACTTATTTTTATATGAAATACCTGCAAAAAAAGAGGATATCTGACTTTTTTTTTATTTTTAAAGACAAATGGAGCCTCCCAACAAGAACAGGAAGGGCAGAGTTACTGGGACCATTCTTTTTTTATTTTTCTTGCTATTTTCTACTTTTTTTTCTACTCTATCTTTGTCCCAGATGTCACTGCCAGAAAATGAGGACATGTGTTACATTTATAATTTGATAGAAGCAAACTAATGCTGGAGTTTCTGAGATTTAATATACAGTATAAGAATGACGTTGGTTTCTGATTCTTTCTAAAATAATGTTGTTTGTTTGTTGACAAGAAGCAGTCCTGTGGTGAGGGAGTGATGTTGACTTAACAAATGATCTCTCTAAATAATGAAGCTATGATGTGAACCACGAGGTAGGGAATCTAATTTACCAGGCAAAGCATCCTTATCTTTCCTGGATCTCTGTAGATTCTTATTATTCACACTTTACTATACTATGTTGGTCAAATTACTGTTGACATAATGTTTGGTCCACAAGGGCATTTTTAACTTGGACCAATAGGGAGGCCGGAGACTAACGGTTATCAGTCCACATACATTTGTATGCAGATGATACCTTATTCTAAATGAGTGATACGGTGGGGGTCATGTCACGTTCCATTATCACATTGATCACCGACCAATATCTCATAATGACCATGCTAACATGCTAATGTTTAGCTGGTATAACCATGATCACCATCTTTGCGTTAGCATGCTAACATTTGCTAATTAGCATAAACCGCAAAGTACAGCTGAGGCTCGTACAAATGTCATAAAACAAAGTATTGGACGAATACAAATTTTGACCAGATGATGGCGCTAGATGACAAGTCAGAGGGCCACTAAAGTTATTACAGTTCATCCTGAGGGTAACATGGACGTCTGAACCAAGTCTCATGGCAATCCATCCAATGGTTGAGATATTGACAACCATGTTCGTCCGTACGACGTTCATGTTGAGATATTTTGAAGTAAAAACTGTGACCCGCTGGTGGAACAAGAGGAAAGTTCAAGGGACCACCAAAATAATTGGACTTCATCATCTAGGCACCATGAATGTTTGTACCCAATCTCATGGCAATCCATCCGATAGCTGTTGAGATATTTCAGTCTGGACCACAGTGGTGGACCCGCCGCTAGCAAGGCTAAAAATGAAGGTCTTGGAAAACGTACAGTTCTGGATTGTCGCTAGGAAATCGAACTTGAGTTTCCTGTTTTTCCTATTCTTAGAGATGACAGTGAATGTATCATCATCATAACCAATCAGAAGTGGAGCTGCAACACGTGACATCCATTCAAACAAGGATAGCAGTATTTTTCATCAATGTTAGCTGCTTCGTGACGTGACCAAACTGACATTACCGCGTGGAAAATGTACAACACAAGGGCATGAGTTTGCTCAGGGGCACTTAGGCGGTACTTCTGTTAATAATCCGCTGGTGTCACTACCTGGCCTTACATCCCTCCTGGTGTTTTTATGTCAATTCTGATTCCTGCAGGACCTTCTGATTGACATATTTGAAGGATTTCAGGTTACTTCCGCTAACCCCCCTTTAGACACGATGGGGGGTCCACAGCTCTGTGAACACCTGAATGTCTTTCTGTTGTACATGATAGCATTAGCAGTCCAATGCCAACGTTCAGGGTCAATGCGGGAAGTAGTGCATCCTTTATGTGGCACAATGGATTGTAAGGGTGTTGGGCTGGAAAGATATCTATTATTTAGCTACTTTAACCAGGTGTTTTAATTTCCGAACTATAATCATACCGTAGCCATGGTTTATTTGTCATAACTATGATGTCTCCCTGACATTAACCAGACAGTGGTTGTCAGGTGTAGATATTTGGAAAATACATTATTTCAAAAACGTTGGCCTTGGACCTTGAACCGGGGTTTTGCAGGTCCTCTAAATTCAGTATATTTTATAGTATATAGTATATTTTGTGAAGAAAGATATTGAGCCGTGTATGTAAAGGTGTGTCCTTCCACTTATTTACATAAAAAGTATTCTGAAATAAACCTACAAACTTAAAAAACGTGTGCAGCTTCTTTATTTGTATGTATGAGGAATCAAATAAATGTATTTATAAGGAGTGTTTTTGCAGCGTGTGTGTGTGTATATATAGATATATCTATATATCTATATATATATATATATATAGATATAGATATATATATATAGATATATCTATATCTATATATATATATATATATAGATATAGATATATATATATATAGATATATCTATATATATCTATATAGATATATATCTATATAGATATGTCCGGGGCATCAGCCCCTGGTAGGGTCTCCCAAGACAAACAGGTCGCAGGGGAGAGTCCAGACTAAAGAGCGGTTCAAAAACCCCGATGATTAGCAGCACACGGACTAAGGCCACCTCGCCCGGACCAGGGAAACCGGGGCACCCTCCCGGAGCCAGACCCGGGAGGGGAGCCCGTAGGCGAGCGTCTGGTGGCCGGGCCTTCGCCCATGGGGCCCGGTCGGGCTCAGCCCGAAGAAACATCATGGAGCAGCCACCCTGTGGACCCACCACCCGCAGGGATAAGCACCGGGGTCGGGTGCTATGTGGACCGGGCGGCAGGCCGGGCAGGGGGCCTGGGCGAGCTGATCGCTGGCGGCATAGACTAGCTCTAGGGACGTGGAACGTCACCTTGCTAGCGGGGAAAGAGCCGGAGCTGGTGCGGGAGGTGGAGCAGTACCAGCTAGATATAGTTGGCCTCACCTCCACGCACAGCACTGGCTCTGGAACCAAGTTCCTGGAGAAAGGTTGGACTTTGTCCTTTTCTGGAGTTGCCCAGGGTGAGAGGCGCCGGGCGGGAGTGGGGATACTCACGAGCCCCCGGCTGAGCGCCGCCGTGTTGGAGTTCTGCCCGGGGAGCGAGAGGGTCGTCTCCCTGCGCCTGCGGGTTGCGGGGAGTAAGGCTCTGACTGTTGTTTGTGCCTATGCACCGAACAGCAGTTCAGAGTATCCGGCCTTCTGGGAGTCGGTGGGAGGGGTCCTGGAAAGGGCGCCTCCTGCTGACTCCATAGTTCTCCTGGGAGACTTCAACGCTCACGTGGGCAACGACAGAGAAACCTGGCGGGGGTGATTGGGAGGAACGGCTTGCCTGATCTGAACCCGAGTGGTGTCTCGCTGTTGGACTTCTGTGCTAGCCACGGTTTGTCCATAACGAACACCATGTTCAAACATAGGGTGGCTCATAAGTGTACCTGGTACCAGAACACCTTAGGCCGTAGATCAATGATCGACTTTGTAATCGTTTCATCTGGTCTGCGGCCGTATGTCTTGGACACTCGGGTGAAGAGAGGAGCAGAGCTGTCAACTGATCACCACCTGGTGGTGAGTTGGATCAGATGGCAGGGGAATCGGCTGGAGGGACCCGGCAAGCCCAAACGTGTAGTGAGGGTGAACTGGGAACGTCTGGCGGAGGATCCTGTCCGGGAGGTTTTCAACTCCCACCTCCGGAAGAACTTCTCACACATCCCAAGGGAGGCTGGGGACATGGAATCCGAGTGAACATGTTCAAAGCCTCTATTGTGGACGCGGCCGCTAGGAGCTGTGGTCGGAAGGTCACCGGTGCCTGTCGTGGCGGTAACCCGAGAACCCGGTGGTGGACACCGGGGGTGAGGGAAGCCGTCAAACTGAAGAAGGAGGCCTTTCGGGCCTGGTTGGCTCGGGGGTCTCCTGAAACAGCGGAGAGGCACCGGCAGGCCAAAAGGGCTGCAGCTGCGGTGGTCGCGGACGCTAAAACTCGGGCATGGGAGGAGTTCGGGGAGGCCATGGAGAAGGACTTTCGGTTGGCCTCAAGGAAGTTCTGGCAAACCATCCGACGGCTCAGGAAGGGAAAGCAGGGCTTACCTCAGGCTGTGCTCAGCACGGGGGGGGAACTGCTGACCCGGACGGGGGACATCGTCGGGCGGTGGAAAGAGCACTTTGAGGAACTCCTAAACCCGGCCAACATGTCCTCTAGAGAGGAGGCAGCGCCTGACGACTTGGGGGGGGTCGAATCCATATCCTTGGCAGAGGCCACTAAGGCAGTCAATAAGCTCCTTGGTGGCAAGGCGCCGGGGGTGGATGAGATCCGCCCTGAGATGCTGAAGGCGCTGGACGTTGTTGGGCTGTCTTGGCTGACACGACTTTTCAATGTCGCATGGGGGTCAGGAACAGTGCCCATGGACTGGCAGACTGGGGTGGTGGTTCCCATTTTCAAAAAGGGGGACCGGAGAGTGTGCTCGAATTATCGGGGTATCACACTACTCAGCCTCCCGGGGAAAGTGTATGCCAGGGTGCTGGCAAGGAGGCTCCGACCGATTGTCGAACCTCGGATTCAAGAGGAGCAGTGCGGATTCCGTCCCGGTCGTGGAACAGTGGACCAGCTCTTTACCCTCGCAAGACTACTGGAGGGGCTCTGGGAGTTTGCCCAACCAGTCTACATGTGTTTGGTGGACGTGGAGAAGGCCTTCGACCGGGTCCCTCGGGGGTTTTTGTGGGGGGTGCTGCGGGAGTATGGGGTGCCGGACCCGTTACAACGGGCCATCCGATCTCTGTACGACTGCAGTAGGAGCTGTGTTCGTATTCTCGGCAATAAGTCAGACGCGTTCCCGGTGGGTGTTGGCCTCCGCCAGGCCTGCCCTTTATCACCGGTCCTGTTCGTGACTTTCATGGACAGGATATCTAGGCGTAGCCGGGGGGAGGAGAACGTCGGGTTCGGGGGTCTCGGGATCACCTCTCTGCTGTTCGCAGATGATGTGGTCCTGTTAGCCTCTTCGGACCATGACCTCCAGCAGTCACTGGGGCGATTTGCAGCCGAGTGTGACGCGGCGGGGATGAGGGTAAGCACATCCAAATCCGAGGCCATGGTGCTCTGCCGGAAACTGGTGGATTGCTCCCTCCGGGTGGGGACGCAGTGCCTGCCGCAAGCGAAGGAGTTCAAGTATCTCGGGGTCTTGTTCACGAGTGAGGGTAAGATGGAGCGGGAGATCGACCGGCGGATCGGTGCGGCTGCAGCAGTAAAACAGGCGCTGCACCGGACCGCCTTGGTGGGGTGAGCTGAGCCGGAAGGCAAAGCTCTCAATTTACTGGGCGGCCCACGTTCCATCACCTATGGTCACGGAACTTGGCCGACCGAAAGAACGGTGTCCTGATACAAAGCTGCCAACAAAAGAGTTTCCGTAGGGTGGCCGGGCTCAGCCTTCTCTTAGAGATAGGGGTAAGGAGCTCGACATCCGGAGGGAACTTGAGTTGAGGCTACCTCGTATCGAAAGGAGTCAGCTGAGGTGGTTCGCATCTGATCAGGATGCCTGGACGCTCCTGCCAGAGGTTTTCCAGGCACGCCCAACTGGTAGGAGGCTCTGGGAAGACCCAGGACACGCCGGTGGAGGGATTATATCTCCCAGCTGGCCTGGGAACGCTCGATCCCCTAGAACGAGCTGCCCATGCGTTATGGTGAGAGGGGAAGCCTGGGCCGGCCTGCTAGGCCTGCTGCCCCGCAATCGACCCCCTGATAAGCGGAAGATAATGGATGGATGGATGGATATATATATATATAAAATATATATTTATATATATATATATTTATATATATAAATATATTTATATATATATTTATATATATATATATATATATTTATTTATATATTTATATATTTATATATTTATATATATATATATATTTATATATATATATATTTCTTTTTTTTTTTTATATATATATATATATTTTTTTATATATATATATATATATATATTTATATATTATACGTACTGGATCATGAAGTTTTAAATCATGATGTTTTGTTTTATGTCTACGTGCTTCCACGCTGTGGAAAAACAGATCTTATTCTCCACCTCCATCAGATTACATTGTCTGAAATTTGTTTATCCTACTTTGTCTTTAAATCTTAACACACCTTTGTCTAATATTCCACCACAGGGCCATTTAAGATACAGAATTTTTATCGAATCAAATGAGGAAAAAATGACTCATTAATTTCCCTGACCCATGGTTTATGGACAGATGGCTGCTCTGTCACCTTGTTTGGATGAAGTAATAATAAAATAATGCTGTGAAAGGCCTGCCAACAGACCCGAGAGGCCTTCGAGCACACAACGAAAGTGTTATGAAATGACTAAGCAGCCAGCACTACTGTCCATAAAACCTCACGATACAAAAATCAAGAAACATACAATGTATAATACTGAAAATATACTTTATTACTATTATGTCTTTCCATATGATTTAACATGATAATTTACAAATAGATGAAGTGTTAATGTTTAATGTTGGTTAGTAGCAGTTTGAGATTGACCTCGTGTGAAATAAATTAACGTATAACCTCAGTCAATCCTCATTGCAATATGCATATCTAGTGTTTGTTAGTTACTACTGTCACCATGCAAATCCTGCTTTTTTACAAATGCATTATCTCATTTTACATTTACACAACTGGATTTACACTCTTTGTGTCACTAACAGTTTCTATTCATCTTTCTGATGCATGCTAAAAAACAAACAAACCACCAAATGGTGTGTGTCATCCTAGCCTTATCTTTAAATGTCCTACTTTCTAGCAGGGAGCAGATTGCTGTTTTAATTCTCTCAACATGTTGGAGGCAGAAATCTCCAGAGCACACAACGTCGACAAAGCCAAGGACATTTTCTTGAGCACAAGTTAACTATTTGGAAAACAAGATCAAAACTTCTTTTAACTTGCTAATGGCCCCTCGAGGCTATAATTATACACTCCACAGTATGGAAGTGGGTAGAACAAACGTGTTAATACGTGTTAATGATTTTGATGTCTCAAATTATGTCCCAAAGTTGATATTTTGGCCTAAATCTGGTCTAAATCGGAAAGGGTTCATCTCCCAGAGAGCATGAATGGTGGTGCTAGACGAGAGCTCAGCATAAATAGTCACCGACTATAATTCATCCTCTGGGGATCATGAATATCCACGGCTTATTTCATGATCTGCCAAGTCATTCTAAAAAGATATGTTGTCAGGCATCAAACATTTGTTGCATTAGACCTTTTAACTGTAACACCTTACACAGTGTGATTATTTCTAACCTACCAGCAGCATTGATGTCAAGAAATATTTTTGTATCCTAAACTATCTTCAGTCTCCAGGGGATGCCAGTACATCATACTCTGCCAGGAGCACAAAACTGTTCTCTCTGATTCTCCGGACTCGGACCAGATCTCCACACTCCTGGACGTGGAGCAGCCCCCTCTCTCCTCTCCCATACGCGGCCTCCCTGTCGTTCAGCGTCACCTCTGTTTGTTTGCCGCAGGCCTGGCGGCACATGTACCTCACCCCGACCACCAGCGCCATGCCCAAGCCCGCCGAGCAGCCCAGCAGCATGCCCAGCTCCCACGCACTGTGTCTGCCGATTATGTCTGGATACTTCCCTTCCTTGTCTGGAGTTCCAGGGGGATTGGAGGGAAGTTTGGGTTTGGTGTCGGTTTTGGGAAGGTTTGGTTTCAACACGTGGCCAAGATTTAGGTCGAAGTTTGGGTCTAGGTTTGGATGGCGTTCGGGGTTTGGGTCAACCACTGTTCTTGGTGTTGGTAGATTGAGGTTGGGCTCAGGATTAGATGATGCAATGTGGTTCTGGATTGGCAACCTCTGACCGAGGGTGAGTTGTTGGGAAGGCACAGGGGAGGAGGTGGAAGATGTGAGAGGGTTGTAGAGAGAGCGACGGGGAGCTGGAGAGGGTTCTGGGTGAGGGGAGGTAGAAGGAAAGGTAGCAGAAACGTTTGAGGAGGAGGATGTTGAGGTAGATGTAGAGATGGATGAGGAAGGAGGTGAAGGGGGAGAGGAATTGGAAGAGGTTGATGAGGCACTTGAGGAGAGAGCTGGAGAGATGGTGGGAAAAGAGGGCGAGGAAACGGTTGAACCTGTGATGGATTGGGAGGAGGTAAAAGGAGACAAGGAAGAAGTAGATAAAGGGACTGAGGAAATCAAGGGAGCTAATGATGGATAGTTGGAGGAGTTTGAGGAAGGTATGGTAGAAAAGGTTAAGGAGGATGGCAGAGGGGAAGTAGAGGAAGGGTGGAAGAGGGGCAAATGAGAAGGAATGGAG
The DNA here is from genome assembly GCA_016806645.1 of Ophiodon elongatus. Classification (NCBI taxonomy): domain Eukaryota; kingdom Metazoa; phylum Chordata; class Actinopteri; order Perciformes; family Hexagrammidae; genus Ophiodon; species Ophiodon elongatus. The sequence continues at coordinate 25,769 of JACSYO010000538.1, forward strand.
ATCGGGGAAGGAAAGGGGAGAGTAGACAGGGCTGGAGCTGTTTTGGGTTGGTTCTTTGTGGAGGAGGAAGACGGAGAAGATGACAAAGAGCCATGGGTGAAAGACGTCCGTACGGATATTAGGGCTGAACCCCCGGAGGGATGAAGAGGAGTGGTGGGGTGAACAAGGGCAGAGGCGAGCAAAGTATGGGAGGAAGAAAAGGAGGTAGACACTGAAAGGGAAGGAGAAGGGGTGATGGAAGGAATGAACGCAAAGATCGGGCTCATGGTTTTGAGCTTCGCTTGAGACAGGGGATCTTTGACCTCTTTACCCTCGATGGATCGAGGAGTTGGTGAAGATTGAGTTTGCTTCCACACAAAGGTTTGTGTCTGGGGGGCAGCGGTTTGGAAATGGGGCTGGGACCATGGCAGGGGGGAGATACTCAAAGCCTCAGCTGGTGTGATAGATTTGGACTGGTCTGTCTGGGGATAGCTAGCTTGACCCTGAGTTTGAGTTGGGGTAGTTTGGGGCAGGACTTGGGTAGAACTGCTTAAAGGTTGAGGTTGAGGAGGGCTGCTCAGAGGTGCAGCTGTTTGAAGCTGAGGTGGACTGGTTTGCCTTGATCGAGTCTTGGGTCCAGATGGGCTATTTTCAAGCGGAGGTAAACTGCTCATGGCCTGACTGAGGGGTGGAGTTGTATGGGTCTTAACGAAGGACTGAAGGGTAGGGGTTTTAAATGGGCGGATAAGAGGAGGTGAAGAGGTTTGGTACATAGATGAAGGTTCCTGGGAGAAAGGAAAGGTATGGCTTGTACCAGTTTGAGAGTGAAAGAGAGGTGTGGTTGTAGAAGTTTGTGAGTGGAGAGAAGGTTTGAGATGAAGGTTCTGGGTCTGGGGCAAGGACTGGCGACTCTTTTCATCCTTGATTAGACTCATTTGGGACTCGCTAGTCCTCCGGGGCTGCGATGAGCTACTTTGGGTCACAAACGTTAATGACCTAGTTTGGTCCTGAATTGGCTCTCTTGGATTCTGAGATGTGGTTCTTAACGGATTTGTATTGTGGAAGCCGTGATTGGTTGAAAGTATATCGGTGGTGGTGGTTTTGGAATTTAATGTTGTGTCTTTTGTTTCGGGAATGGTGTTTGGTTTTGGATCCTCGAAGTTTCTTTCAATCTCACTATCCTTCAAGGGTGGGCGGGACGCAAGAGAGTGGAGCAGGAAAAGAGGACCAGTGATGTTGGGCGAAAGATTGGTAGTAGCTTCCACCCCTTCGACCTCAGCTGGGGGAAAAGAGGCCACGGGAGGAACATGGTTGGTCGACTGAAGAGAGCTTTTGGGGTCCTCGGGGCTTCCTGTTTCAGTTCCTGCCTCTTCAGTCACACCTAAGACGGATCCTGAAGTTGTATAGGTGTCATTCTCACTGCCTTTGGTAGCAGTTTGAATAGATTCTATAATAAGAGAGCTGTTCCTTCTTTCAGTGACCGCCTGGTTTGTCAGGTGGTTTTCCTCCGAGACTGAACGAGATACTTCTGTTTGTGTTTCCTGAGGTTTGGAGCTTTGGGCTTGTTTGTTTGATGCTTTATGGGCTGATGGTGGATAAAGAGAAAGAAAGAAGGTCATTGCAGGATGCCTCATCTGTGTTTTACCTTGGCCTCAAGTTGCATTTGATGACTTATGACATAAATAATTCTATTAAATTAAGACAACGTCTTGAAACTGAACGTAAACAGAGCTGTCTATGTTCTGTCTGTACTTTCAACATTGCACAAGCTGCATACCTGGCAGAGCGGTAACTTCATCTTCCTGTCGTGCCAAGTTCCCTCCACCCACCCCTGTGACGTTACTCCCAGTCCAAGGACTACGACTCCCATCATGCACCACTGCAGACTCGATACCTGCCCAGTATACAAAGTAAGACTGCACCACTGTGATGCTGGAATGACAAAGAGGTAGCTGAGTATACAATGATGCAGTTATTCAAGAATATACGTTAATAATAAACCAAACATTCACATTTGTGAACTTGACGTCTCAGAGGTAACTATAGTACTTTTTACTCCATCTCAGAGGTACATATAGTACTTTTTACTGTACTACATCTCAGAGGTACATATTGTACTTTTTACTCCATCTCAGAGGTATATATTGTACTTTTTACTCCATCTCAGAGGTAATTATTGTACTTTTTAATTCACTACATCTCAGAGGTACATATTGTACTTTCTACTCCATTTTTATCTCAAAGGTACTGTATATATTGTACTTTTTACAAAGTAAGACTGGTGCTGGCATAACAAAGAGGTAGCTGAATAAAAAAAGATTCAATTATTCAAAAAGCCACATAAATAATAAACCAAACATTCACAGCAGTTTGGGTCTTCACCAGAATTTGTCTCGCTTAAATATTTGACTGGTAGTTATGAAAGCAGTTGTGAAGAACAACCCTGAGCCTCGACTCATACTTACTAGAACCTGATGTCGCCCATGGGTGCATCGGGGGCCCTCCACACAAACGACAGGTTTCTCTTCAGCTGTTTGTCCGAGTGCGTGAGGCTGTCGCCCTCCGAGAGGCAGCGCAGGGTGTGAGTGCCAGGCGGCGTGAGGGTCCAGGAGCCACCCACCAGCACCGGGCCCACCCTCGTAGACCTGGACCTGGCACCCTGCGCACCGCGAGCCTGGAGCAGGAAACCCATGAAGTCCCGAGCGCTTCGGACCGTCACTGAGGACACGGGAGTGGATGCAGAACGCGTTGTCCGTCGGTAAGTGAATTAATTAGTCGACAAGTAGAAGTAACTTACAAATTAACAGGTAAGCTGGGCGTTAATTGGTTCGTTAACTAATTAGTGAGGTACATTTTTTACCTGTTACGAACTGTCCAGGTAGGTAAGAAGAGGCGGATGTGCGCAGGGCGACGTGGCCGCGCTTCGGGTCCTGGGGATGAGCGCGGATGTGGCCGGGAATCATCTCCTGACACGAGGCGTGGCTGGCACCGCGGGAGAATGTCAGGGCGGAGGGAGCCAGAGATAACAAGACCACGCCCACCCCGAAGCACTGGAGGGGGGGGGACTGCATCTCTACGGACAATCACTGCAAAGAGAGACAGCGGAGACGAGTCACTAGACTCTTCTATTTCAGTCCAACCTCTCGTTCTTCTGGGTGAAGTCAAAGCTTCATGTGTTAAAGCTGCATTCTCTCTCCTGACCACCAGGGGGCGACTCCTCTGGTTGTATAGAAGTCAAAGCTTCATGTGTTAAAGCTGCATTCTCTCTCCTGACCACCAGGGGGCGACTCCTCTGGTTGTATAGAAGTCAAAGCTTCATGTGTTAAAGCTGCATTCTCTGTCCTGACCACCAGGGGGCGACTCCTCTGGTTCTATAGAAGTCAAAGCTTCATGTGTTAAAGCTGCATTCTCTCTCCTGACCACCAGGGGGCGACTCCTCTGGTTGTATAGAAGTCAAAGCTTCATGTGTTAAAGCTGCATTCTCTCTCCTGACCACCAGGGGGCGACTCCTCTGGTTGTATAGAAGTCAAAGCTTCATGTGTTAAAGCTGCATTCTCTCTCCTGACCACCAGGGGGCGACTCCTCTGGTTGTATAGAAGTCTATAGAAAATGACTCTACTTCTCTCTTGATTTATTCCCTCAGTAAACATTGTAAACATGAGTTTATGTCTCAATCTCTAGTCTTAATGTGTTTGTTTTTTATTTTTATATCATCTAATTTGCAAATATATGTCAAACAGTGGCAACTACATTTGGAAACCAACACTTTAGGTTTGATGAAGAATAGAAATGGTCAATAGTGAAAGTGAGTCTTTAAAAAAACAAAAACAAACATGACGTAGGTTTTCCACCGGGACACGAACACAGGTCTCCTGCTGGAAAGTCCAGTTTTACTTTCAGTGGTTGAGTATGAGTTTACTTTGTGTATCGGGCCGGTGAACAAACACACACACACACACACACACACAGACACACAGACACACACAGACACACAGACACACACAGACACACACACAACCAATTTGTTTTGTGGCCGTCAGACAATGAAGGACAATCAGCACACAAGCACCAAACCCAAAGCTTTGTTTACATGATGTTCATCAGCTACTTTTTACTGTACTACTTCTCAGAGGTACATATTGTACTTTTTACTTTTTAAACAGAGTCACGCATTTATACTTGGTGGTTTTTAGCTTTCATTACTCAAACAGGAGGAAAGAGTTAATTTGTTGGGGACTATTTTCTTCTGCGGATTAATACACAGTTGGTTCTCTCGTGAGTATTTGCTTCAGCAGGACGGTGTTTGTTTGTTTGTTTAATGTGTGTTTGTCTAATAAACAACCAGGATCAGGTTCATTTACGAGGATAAAGGTCCAACAACAAAATTAAATAAAAAATAAAAATAATGTGCGGTTATTGATTAAATCCAGATTAACTAAAAACCTTGAATTATACAATTTCTTTGTCTTTTTTGTTGACTTTTATTGTTTTTCTCATTGTTTTTATTGCTTTCTTATCAGTAAATACTAATAAAGACAAACAAATGAATGAGTGAAAGGTGCATCAGTTACCTTGAGGACCTTCAGGACGTCTAGAAAATCTTCTTCTTCTTCTTCTTCTTCTTCAGTTTGTGAAGAATCACGTCCTCGACAGTCGTTGAGTTGTTGTGTGAAGACGATCTGAGTCCTGTTTGAGGGTCTGGAAGTCTGGAGGGGTCTCGGGGTCCAGGATATGGAGGGAGGGGGGGCCGGGGGGAGTGGGGAACGTAGAACCAGAGTACGTAGAGCTGCAGGTCGGATCCCTCAACACCTTATGTGCTATTTTAATTGATTTGATTTGATGTAACGTGTGTATGGAAGCTAAAATATGCCATGGTTGCTCCTTTTTTATGTGTTTATTGTATTTATTTGGCCCAATAGCTGATGGATCAAAAAAAATAAATTGAAAATGGCAGGAAATTATTTTATAACCACTTTTTACAAACCAAACAATTAATGGAGAACGTAATCAGCAGATAGTTCAGGAATGAAAATAGTCATTTGTTCAAGAGTTCGTTGTGAAACCCGCTCGGACCGACCTCTCAGTACCGGATGTCGTTATCTCAAGCGTGTGGGGCCTCGAGTTCAGCACTTTGGGCGACGCCATCTTGGTTTCTGACATTCGTCATTTAGTTGTTTTGGCCATCTTCATCGCAGTCTTTTGGGCGTCTTCATCTTGGTTTTTAGCCGTCTTCATCTTGGTTTGTGGTCGTCTTCATCTTGGTTTTTAGCCGTCTTCATCTTGGTTTGTGGTCGTCTTCATCTTGGTTTTTGGTCGTCTTCATCTTGGTTTTTGGTCGTCTTCATCTTGGTTTGTGGGCGTCTTCATCTTGGTTTTTTAGTCGTCTTCATCTTGGTTTGTGGTCGTCTTCATCTTGGTTTTTGGTCGTCTTTATCTTGGTTGTTACAGCTCTGAGAGCCGTAACAAGCCTCCCGTCCTCAGAGGATTTTATTACACAATGTACACAAAACCGATTTCCATGACCACTTTACACCCTGCCGTGCAACATAGGGAGCAAACCGATGGCGACGCCTGCACCTGGGGGGGTTGGTTCACCGTACGGCGCTCGGAAACTTTCTATTCCTTCCTCCTGACACTGAGGGAGACTCTCCTTTCTAGGGCATCTTTTTCTATAGGATTAGGACACACACACACACACACACACACACACACACACACACACACACACACACACACAGGATGTACACCAGCTGTAGTCTCCTCCCTCCAGGATCTCCAGCTCTTTTATCCTCCCCCCCTCCCCCCTCCTCCCTTTGGCTCCCCATTATTGTTCAACATGGCTGAAGGGAGTTCACTGTGAGAACCAGAATGTCTGAGTCCAACTAGGGTGTGTGTGTGTGTGTGTGTGTGTGTGTGTGTGTGTGTGTGTGTGTGTGTGTGTGTGTGTGTGGTGTGTGTGTGTGTGTGTGTGTGTGTGTGTGTGTGGAAACGCCTTACCTGTCAGTATTCAGACTGACTCCAGAGGGACTCGTGAGTTTATATTTTACAGACGAATGTTTTCACACATCGTAAAGAAGATGAGAACATTTGTTACTTTATTTATGTACTTTTATGTACTTTTATGTACTTTTATGTACTTTATGAGTAACGTCTCCAGGGAGGCTGAGTGATTGATTACTCTCCTCTCTCCTTCTGTCCTCATGTCCTCTCTCCTCCTCCCTCTCTCCTCCTGTTCTCTCTCCTCCTCCCTCTCTCCTCATGCCCTCTCTCCTCCTCCCTCTCTCCTCATGCCCTCTCTCCTCCTCCCTCTCTCCTCCTGTTCTCTCTCCTCCTCCCTCTCTCCTCATGCCCTCTCTCCTCCTCCCTCTCTCCTCCTGTTCTCTCTCCTCCTCCCCTCTCCTCCTCTTTCTCTCCTCCTCCCTCT
>JACSYO010000539.1:0-125701 GCA_016806645.1 Ophiodon elongatus
TGGGATAATGTATTGAGGTAAATCAAGTAAACTGTGTATTTTTCAACATATTCCACTTTTGGCCTCTTGCCTGACGAAACGTATTTTGAGAGCATACAACGTGGAAATGCAGCTTTAAGTCAGAAAAGTGACGAGAACATCATGTATTCATGAAATTAACATGAAACTTGAGAGTCTGCTGTACTGGGATAATGTATTGAGGTAAATCAAGTAAAGTGTGTATTTTTCAACATATTCCACTTTTGGCCTCTTGCCTGACGAAACGTATTTTGAGAGCATACAACGTGGAAATGCAGCTTTAAGTCAGAAAAGTGACGAGAACATCATGTATTCATGAAATTAACATGAAACTTGAGAGTCTGCTGTACTGGGATAATGTATTGATTTAAATCAAGTAAACTGTGTATTTTTCAACTTATTCCAATTTTTGCCTCTTGCCAGCCGATACGTCTTTTGAGAGCATACAACGTGGAAATGCATCTTTAAGGCAGAAAAGTGATTAAAACATCATGTATTCATGAAATTAACATGAAACTTGAGAGTCTGCTGTTCTGGGATAATGTATTGAGGTAAATCAAGTAAACTGTGTATTTTTCAACATATTCCACTTTTGGCCTCTTGCCTGACGAAACGTATTTTGAGAGCATACAACGTGGAAATGCAGCTTTAAGTCAGAAAAGTGACGAGAACATCATGTATTCATGAAATTAACATGAAACTTGAGAGTTTGCTGTACTGGGATAATGTATTGAGGTAAATCAAGTAAACTGTGTATTTTTCAACATATTCCACTTTTGGCCTCTTGCCAGACGAAACGTATTTTAAGAGCATATAATGTGGAAATGCAGCTTTAAGGCAGAAAAGTGATTAAAACATCATGTATTCATGAAATTAACATGAAACTTAAAAGTCTGCTGTTCAGTGACATTTTTTTTGAGGAAAATCAATTAAACTGTGTATTTTTCAACAAAATCCGTTGGCCTCTTCGAAGCCGAAACGTCTTTCCAGACTATAAATACTGAAAATGCAGCGTTAAGGCTGAAAAGTGATGAGAACATCATGTATTCATAAAATAAACATGAAACTTTAGAGTGTGCTGTTCTGGGACAATGTATTGAGGTAAATCAAGTAAACTGTGTATTTTTCAACATATTCCACTTTTGGCCTCTTGCCAGACGAAACGTATTTTAAGAGCATATAATGTGGAAATGCAGCTTTAAGGCAGAAAAGTGATTAAATCATCATGTATTCATGAAATTAACATGAAACTTAAAAGTCTGCTGTTCAGGGACATTTTTTTTGAGGAAAATCAATTAAACTGTGTATTTTTCAACAAAATCCACTGTTGGCCTCTTCCCAGGAGATACGTCTTTTGAGAGCATACAATGTGGAAATGCAGCTTTAATGCAGAAAAATTATGAGAACATCATGTATTCATAAAATTAACATGAAACTTGAGAGTGTGCTGTTCTGGGATAATGTATTGAGGTAAATCAAGTAAACTGTGTATTTTTCAACATATTCCACTTTTGGCCTCTTGCCTGACGAAACGTATTTTGAGAGCATACAACGTGGAAATGCAGCTTTAAGTCAGAAAAGTGACGAGAACATCATGTATTCATGAAATTAACATGAAACTTGAGAGTCTGCTGTTCTGGGATAATGTATTGAGGTAAATCAAGTAAACTGTGTATTTTTCAACATATTCCACTTTTGGCCTCTTGCCTGACGAAACGTATTTTGAGAGCATACAACGTGGAAATGCAGCTTTAAGTCAGAAAAGTGACGAGAACATCATGTATTCATGAAATTAACATGAAACTTGAGAGTCTGCTGTACTGGGATAATGTATTGAGGTAAATCAAGTAAAGTGTGTATTTTTCAACATATTCCACTTTTGGCCTCTTGCCTGACGAAACGTATTTTGAGAGCATACAACGTGGAAATGCAGCTTTAAGGCAGAAAAGTGATGAAAACATCATGTATTCATGAAATTAACATGAAACTTGAGAGTCTGCTGTTCTGGGATAATGTATTGAGGAAAATCAAGTAAACTGTGTATTTTTCAACAAAATCCACTTTTGGCCTCTTGCCTGACGAAACGTCTTTTGAGAGCATACAACGTGAAATGCAGCTTTAAGGCAGAAAAGTGACGAGAACATCATGTATTCATGAAATTAACATGAAACTTGAGAGTCTGCTGTTCTGGGATATGTATTGAGGTAAATCAAGTAAACTGTGTATTTTTCAACATATTCCACTTTTGGCCTCTTGCCAGACGAAACGTATTTTGAGAGCATACAACGTGGAAATGCAGCTTTAAGTCAGAAAAGTGACGAGAACATCATGTATTCATGAAATTAACATGAAACTTGAGAGTCTGCTGTACTGGGATAATGTATTGAGGTAAATCAAGTAAACTGTGTATTTTTCAACATATTCCACTTTTGGCCTCTTGCCTGACGAAACGTATTTTGAGAGCATACAACGTGGAAATGCATCTTTAAGGCAGAAAAGTGATTAAAACATCATGTATTCATGAAATTAACATGAAACTTGAGAGTCTGCTGTTCTGGGATAATGTATTGAGGTAAATCAAGTAAACTGTGTATTTTTCAACATATTCCACTTTTGGCCTCTTGCCTGACGAAACGTATTTTGAGAGCATACAACGTGGAAATGCAGCTTTAAGTCAGAAAAGTGACGAGAACATCATGTATTCATGAAATTAACATGAAACTTGAGAGTCTGCTGTTCTGGGATAATGTATTGAGGTAAATCAAGTAAACTGTGTATTTTTCAACATATTCCACTTTTGGCCTCTTGCCTGACGAAACGTATTTTGAGAGCATACAACGTGGAAATGCAGCTTTAAGTCAGAAAAGTGACGAGAACATCATGTATTCATGAAATTAACATGAAACTTGAGAGTCTGCTGTACTGGGATAATGTATTGAGGTAAATCAAGTAAAGTGTGTATTTTTCAACATATTCCACTTTTGGCCTCTTGCCTGACGAAACGTATTTTGAGCATACAACGTGGAAATGCAGCTTTAAGTCAGAAAAGTGACGAGAACATCATGTATTCATGAAATTAACATGAAACTTGAGAGTCTGCTGTACTGGGATAATGTATTGATTTAAATCAAGTAAACTGTGTATTTTTCAACTTATTCCAATTTTTGCCTCTTGCCAGCCGATACGTCTTTTGAGAGCATACAACGTGGAAATGCATCTTTAAGGAAGAAAAGTGATTAAAACATCATGTATTCATGAAATTAACATGAAACTTGAGAGTCTGCTGTTCTGGGATAATGTATTGAGGTAAATCAAGTAAACTGTGTATTTTTCAACATATTCCACTTTTGGCCTCTTGCCTGACGAAACGTATTTTGAGAGCATACAACGTGGAAATGCAGCTTTAAGTCAGAAAAGTGACGAGAACATCATGTATTCATGAAATTAACATGAAACTTGAGAGTCTGCTGTACTGGGATAATGTATTGAGGTAAATCAAGTAAACTGTGTATTTTTCAACATATTCCACTTTTGGCCTCTTGCCAGACGAAACGTATTTTAAGAGCATATAATGTGGAAATGCAGCTTTAAGGCAGAAAAGTGATTAAAACATCATGTATTCATGAAATTAACATGAAACTTAAAAGTCTGCTGTTCAGTGACATTTTTTTTGAGGAAAATCAATTAAACTGTGTATTTTTCAACAAAATCCACCGTTGGCCTCTTCGAAGCCGAAACGTCTTTCCAGACTATAAATACTGAAAATGCAGCGTTAAGGCTGAAAAGTGATGAGAACATCATGTATTCATAAAATAAACATGAAACTTTAGAGTGTGCTGTTCTGGGACAATGTATTGAGGTAAATCAAGTAAACTGTGTATTTTTCAACATATTCCACTTTTGGCCTCTTGCCAGACGAAACGTATTTTAAGAGCATATAATGTGGAAATGCAGCTTTAAGGCAGAAAAGTGATTAAATCATCATGTATTCATGAAATTAACATGAAACTTAAAAGTCTGCTGTTCAGGGACATTTTTTTTGAGGAAAATCAATTAAACTGTGTATTTTTCAACAAAATCCACTGTTGGCCTCTTCCCAGGAGATACGTCTTTTGAGAGCATACAATGTGGAAATGCAGCTTTAATGCAGAAAAATTATGAGAACATCATGAATTCATAAAATTAACATGAAACTTGAGAGTGTGCTGTTCTGGGATAATGTATTGAGGTAAATCAAGTAAACTGTGTATTTTTCAACATATTCCACTTTTGGCCTCTTGCCTGACGAAACGTATTTTGAGAGCATACAACGTGGAAATGCAGCTTTAAGTCAGAAAAGTGACGAGAACATCATGTATTCATGAAATTAACATGAAACTTGAGAGTCTGCTGTTCTGGGATAATGTATTGAGGTAAATCAAGTAAACTGTGTATTTTTCAACATATTCCACTTTTGGCCTCTTGCCTGACGAAACGTATTTTGAGAGCATACAACGTGGAAATGCAGCTTTAAGTCAGAAAAGTGACGAGAACATCATGTATTCATGAAATTAACATGAAACTTGAGAGTCTGCTGTACTGGGATAATGTATTGAGGTAAATCAAGTAAAGTGTGTATTTTTCAACATATTCCACTTTTGGCCTCTTGCCTGACGAAACGTATTTTGAGAGCATACAACGTGGAAATGCAGCTTTAAGTCAGAAAAGTGACGAGAACATCATGTATTCATGAAATTAACATGAAACTTGAGAGTCTGCTGTACTGGGATAATGTATTGATTTAAATCAAGTAAACTGTGTATTTTTCAACTTATTCCAATTTTTGCCTCTTGCCAGCCGATACGTCTTTTGAGAGCATACAACGTGGAAATGCATCTTTAAGGCAGAAAAGTGATTAAAACATCATGTATTCATGAAATTAACATGAAACTTGAGAGTCTGCTGTTCTGGGATAATGTATTGAGGTAAATCAAGTAAACTGTGTATTTTTCAACATATTCCACTTTTGGCCTCTTGCCTGACGAAACGTATTTTGAGAGCATACAACGTGGAAATGCAGCTTTAAGTCAGAAAAGTGACGAGAACATCATGTATTCATGAAATTAACATGAAACTTGAGAGTTTGCTGTACTGGGATAATGTATTGAGGTAAATCAAGTAAACTGTGTATTTTTCAACATATTCCACTTTTGGCCTCTTGCCAGACGAAACGTATTTTAAGAGCATATAATGTGGAAATGCAGCTTTAAGGCAGAAAAGTGATTAAAACATCATGTATTCATCAAATTAACATGAAACTTAAAAGTCTGCTGTTCAGTGAAATTTTTTTTGAGGAAAATCAATTAAACTGTGTATTTTTCAACAAAATCCACCGTTGGCCTCTTCGAAGCCGAAACGTCTTTCCAGACTATAAATACTGAAAATGCAGCGTTAAGGCTGAAAAGTGATGAGAACATCATGTATTCATAAAATAAACATGAAACTTTAGAGTGTGCTGTTCTGGGACAATGTATTGAGGTAAATCAAGTAAACTGTGTATTTTTCAACATATTCCACTTTTGGCCTCTTGCCAGACGAAACGTATTTTAAGAGCATATAATGTGGAAATGCAGCTTTAAGGCAGAAAAGTGATTAAATCATCATGTATTCATGAAATTAACATGAAACTTAAAAGTCTGCTGTTCAGGGACATTTTTTTTGAGGAAAATCAATTAAACTGTGTATTTTTCAACAAAATCCACTGTTGGCCTCTTCCCAGGAGATACGTCTTTTGAGAGCATACAATGTGGAAATGCAGCTTTAATGCAGAAAAATTATGAGAACATCATGTATTCATAAAATTAACATGAAACTTGAGAGTGTGCTGTTCTGGGATAATGTATTGAGGTAAATCAAGTAAACTGTGTACTGTGTATTTTTCAACATATTCCACTTTTGGCCTCTTGCCAGCCGAAACGTCTATTAAGATCATAAAACGTTGATATGCAGCTTTAAGGCAGAAACGTGATGGAAACATCACATATTCATGGACATAACAAGAATCTTGAAAGTCTGCTGTTCTGGGAGACTTTATAGAGGAGTAACAAATAAACTATGTATTTTGCAACAAAATCCACTTTTGACCTGCTCTCAGGCTGAAACGTCTTTTTAGACCATAAAAACTCAAAATTATTTTCTAAGGCAGGAAAGTGATGGAAACATCACATATTCATGTACATAACATGAAACTTGAAAGTCTGCTTATCTGGGAGACTTTATAGAGGATTATCAAGTAAACTGTGTATTTTGCAAAAAAATCCATTTCTGTCATGTTCGCAGGCTGAAACGTCTTTTGAGACCACAAAAACTGAAAATGCAGCTGTAAAGCAGAAAAATGATGGAAACATCACATATTCATGTACATAACAAGAATCTTGAAAGACTGCTGTTCTGGAAGACTTTATAGAGGAATATCAAGTAAACTGTGTATTTTGCAACAAAATCCACTTTTGACCTGCTCTCAGGCTGAAACGTCTTTTTAGACGATAAAAACTGAAAATTATTTTCTAAGGCAGGAAAGTGATGGAAACATCACATATTCATGTACATAACAAGAATCTTGAAAGACTGCTGTTCTGGAAGACTTTATAGAGGAATATCAAGTAAACTGTGTATTTTGCAACAAAATCCACTTTTGACCTGCTCTCAGGCTGAAACGTCTTTTTAGACCATAAAAACTGAAAATTATTTTCTAAGGCATGGAAGTGATGGAAACATCACATATTCATGTACATAACATGAAACTTGAAAGTCTGCTGATCTGGGAGACTTTATAGAGGATTATCAAGTAAATTGTGTATTTTGCAACAAAATCCACTTTTGACCTGCTCTCAGGCTGAAACGTCTTTTTAGACCATAAAAACTGAAAATTAATTTTTAAGGCAGGAAAGTGATGGAAACATCACATATTCATGTACATAACAAGAATCTTGAAAGACTGCTGTTCTGGGAGACTTTATAGAGGAATATCAAGTAAACTGTGTATTTTGCAACAAAATCCACTTTTGACCTGCTCTCAGGCTGAAACGTCTTTTTAGACCATAAAAACTGAAAATTATTTTCTAAGGCAGGAAAGTGATGGAAACATCACATATTCATGTACATAACAAGAATCTTGAAAGTCTGCTGTTCTGGGAGAATTTATAGAGGAGTAACAAGTAAACTATGTATTTTGCAACAAAATCCACTTTTGGCCTATATGCAGGCTGAAACGTCTTTTGAGACCATAAAAACTGAAAATGCAGCTGTAAAGCAGAAAAATGATGGAAACATCACATATTCATGTACATAACATGAAACTTGAAAGTCTGCTTATCTGGGAGACTTTATAGAGGATTATCAAGTAAACTGTATATTTTGCAAAAAAATCCATTTCTGTCATGTTCGTAGGCTGAAACGTCTTTTGAGACCACAAAAACTGAAAATGCAGCTGTAAAGCAGAAAAATGATGGAAACATCACATATTCATGTACATAACAAGAATCTTGAAAGACTGCTGTTCTGGGAGACTTTATAGAGGAATATCAAGTAAACTGTGTATTTTGCAACAAAATCCACTTTTGACCTGCTCTCAGGCTGAAACGTCTTTTTAGACCATAAAAACTGAAAATTATTTTTTTAGTCAGGAAAGTGATGGAAACATCATATATTCATGGACAGAACAAGAATCTTGAAAGTCTGCTGTTCTGGGAGACTTTATAGAGGAATATCAAGTAAACTATGTATTTTGCAACAAAATCCACTTTTGACCTGCTCTCAGGCTGAAACGTCTTTTTAGACCATAAAAACTGAAAATTATTTTCTAAGGCAGGAAAGTGATGGAAACATCACATATTCATGTACATAACATGAAACTTGAAAGTCTGCTGATCTGGGAGACTTTATAGAGGATTATCAAGTAAATTGTGTATTTTGCAACAAAATCCACTTTTGACCTGCTCTCAGGCTGAAACGTCTTTTTAGACCATAAAAACAGAAAATTAATTCTTAAGGCAGGAGAGTGATGGAAACATCACATATTCATGTACATAACAAGAATCTTGAAAGACTGCTGTTCTGGGAGACTTTATAGAGGAATATCAAGTAAACTGTGTATTTTGCAACAAAATCCACTTTTGACCTGCTCTCAGGCTGAAACGTCTTTTTAGACCATAAAAACTGAAAATTATTTTCTAAGGCAGGAAAGTGATGGAAACATCACATATTCATGTACATAACATAAAACTTGAAATTCTGCTTATCTGGGAGACTTTATAGAGGATTATCAAGTAAACTGTGTATTTTGCAAAAAAATCCATTTCTGTCATGTTCGCAGGCTGAAACGTCTTTTGAGACCACAAAAACTGAAAATGCAGCTGTAAAGCAGAAAAACGATGGAAACATCACATATTCATGTACATAATAAGAATCTTGAAAGTCTGCTGTTCTGGCAGACTTTATAGAGGAATATCAAGTAAACTGTGTATTTTGTAACAAAATCCACTTTTGACCTGCTCTCAGGCTGAAACGTCTTTTTAGACCATAAAAACTGAAAATGTATTTTTAAGGCAGGAAAGTGATGGAAACATCACATATTCATGTACATAACATCAAACTTGAAAGTCTGCTGATCTGGGAGACTTTATAGAGGAATATCAAGTAAACTGTGTATTTTGCAACAAAATCCATTTTTGTCCTGTTCGCAGTTTGAAACGTCTTTTTAGACCATAAAAACTGAAAATGCAGCTGTAAAGCAGAAAAATGATGGAAACATCACATATTCATGTACATAACAAGAATCTTGAAAGACTGCTGTTCTGGGAGACTTTATAGAGGATTATCAAGTAAATTGTGTATTTTGCAATAAAATCCACTTTTTGCCTGTTTGCAGGCTGAAACGTCTTTTGAGACCATAAAAACTGAAAATGCAGTTGTAAAGCAGAAAAATAATGGAAACATCATATATTCATGAACATAACCAGAATCTTGAACGTCTGCTGTTCTGGGAGACTTTATAGAAGAATATCAAGTAAACTGTGTATTTTGCAACAAAAACCACTTTTGTCCTGTTTGCAGGCTGAAACGTCTTTTTAGACCATAAAAACTGAAAATTATTTTTTAGGGTAGAAAAGTGATGGAAACATCACGTATTCATGTACATAACATGAAACTTGAAAGTCTGCTGATCTGGGAGACTTTATAGAGGATTATCAAGTAAACTGTGTATTTTGCAACAAAATCTACTTTTGACCTGATCTCAGGCTGAAACGTCTTTTTAGAGCAAAGAAACTGAAAATATAGCTGTGAGGCAAAAATGTGATGGAAACATCACATATTCATGAATATAAAATGAACCTGGACAGTTTGCTGTTCTGGGAGACTTTATAGAGGAATATCAAGTAAACTGTGTATTTTGCCACAAAATCCACTTTTGGCCTGTTTGCAGGCTGAAACATCTTTTGAGACCATAAAAACTGAAAAAGTGATGGAAACATAATGTATTCATGGACACAACATGAAACTTGAAAGTCTGCTGTTCTGGGATACTTTATAGAGGAATATCAAGTAAATTGTTTATTTTGCAACAAAATCCACTTTTGTCCCGTTCGCAGGCTGAAACGTCGTTTGTGACAATAAAAATTGAAAATGCAACTTTACGGTAGAAAAATTGAGAACATCATGTATTCATGAAATTAACATGAAACTTGAGAGTCTGCTGTACTGGGACATATTGAGGTAAATCAAGTAAACTGTGTATTTTTCAACATATTCCACTTTTGGCCTCTTGCCATTCGAAACGTATTTTAAGAGCATACAACGTGGAAATGCAGCTTTAAGGAAGAAAAGTGATGAGAACACCATGTTTTCATGAAATTAACATGATACTTTAAAGTTTGCTGTTCTGGGACAATTAATTGAGGTAAATCAAGTAAACTGTGTATTTCTCTGTGTATTTTTCAACATATTCCACTTTAGGCCTCTTGCCAGCCGAAACGTCTATTAAGATCATAAAACGTGGATATGCAGCTTTCAGTCAGAAAATTATGAGAACATCATGTATTCATGAAATTAACATGAAACTTGAGAGTCTGCTGTTCTGGGACATTTTTTTGAGGTAAATCAATTAAACTGTGTATTTTTCAACAAAATCCACTGTTGGCTTCTTCGAAGCCGAAAAGTCTTTCCAGACTATAAATACTGAAAATGCAGCATTAAGGCTGAAAAGTGATGAGAACATCATGTATTCATGAAATAAACATGAAACTTGAGAGTGTGCTGTTCTGGGACAATGTATTGAGGTAAATCAAGTAAACTGTGTATTTTTCAACAAATTCCAATGTTGGCCTCTTCCCAGCTCAAAGGTCTTTTGAGAACAGGCAACGTGGAAATGCAGATTTAAGTCAGAAAAGTGACGAGAACATCATGTATTCATGAAATTAACATGAAACTTGAGAGTCTGCTGTACTGGGATAATGTATTCAAGAAAGTAAATCAAGTAAACTGTGTATTTTTCAACATATTCCACTTTTGGCCTCTTGCCAGACGAAACGTATTTTAAGAGCATATAATGTGGAAATGCAGCTTTAAGGCAGAAAAGTGATTAAAACATCATGTATTCATGAAATTAACATGAAACTTAAAAGTCTGCTGTTCTGGGATAATGTATTGAGGTAAATCAAGTAAACTGTGTATTTTTCAACAAATTCCAGTTTTGTCATCTTCCCAGCCTGAAACATCTTTTCAGACCATTAATATTGAAAATGCAGCTTTAAGGCAGAAAAGTGATGAGAACACCATGTTTTCATGAAATTAACATGATACTTTAAAGTTTGCTGTTCTGGGACAATGAATTGAGGTAAATCAAGTAAACTGTATATTTTTTCTGTGTATTTTTCAACATATTCCACTTTTGGCCTCTTGCCTGATGAAACGTATTTTGAGAGCATACAACGTGGAAATGCAGCTTTAAGGCAGATAAATTATGACAACATCATGTATTCATGAAATTAACATGAAACTTGAGAGTCTGCTGCACTGGGACAACGTATTGAGGTAAATCAAGTAAACTGTGTATTTTTCAACATATTCCACTTTTGGCCTCTTGCCAGACGAAACGTATTTTAAGAGCATATAATGTGGAAATGCAGCTTTAAGGCAGAAAAGTGATTAAAACATCATATATTCATGAAATTAACATGAAACTTAAAAGTCTGCTGTTCAGGGACATTTCTTTTGAGGAAAATCAATTAAACTGTGTATTTTTCAACAAAATCCACTGTTGTCCTCTTCGAAGCCGAAACGTCTATCCAGACTATAAATACTGAAAATGCAGCATAAAGAATGAAAAGTGATGAGAACATCATGTATTCATGAAATAAACATGAAACTTGAGAGTCTGCTGTACTGGGATAATGTATTGAGGTAAATCAAGTAAACTGTGTATTTTTCAACATATTCCACTTTTGGCCTCTTGCCAGACAAAACGTATTTTAAGAGCATATAATGTGGAAATGCAGCTTTAAGGCAGAAAAGTGATTAAAACATCATGTATTCATGAAATTAACATGAAACTTAAAAGTCTGCTGTTCAGGGACATTTCTTTGAAGAAAATCAAGTAAACTGTGTATTTTTCAACAAAATCCACTGTTGGCCTCTTCGAAGCCGAAAAGTCTTTCCAGACCATAAATACTGAAAATTATGATTTAATGCAGAAATGTGATGAGAACATCATGTATTCATGAAATTAACATGAAACTTGAGAGTCTGCTGTACTGGGACAACGTATTGAGGTAAATCAAGTAAACTGTGTATTTTTGAACATATTCCACTTTTGGCCTCTTGCCAGCCGAAAAGTATTTTAAGAGCATACAACGTGGAAATGCAGCTTCAAGGCAGAAAAGTGATTAAAACATCATGTATTCATGAAATTAACATGAAACTTAAAAGTCTGCTTTTCAGGGACATTTCTTTGAAGAAAATCAAGTAAACTGTGTATTTTTCAACAAAATCCACTGTTGGCCTCTTCCCAGGAGATATGTCTTTTGAGAGCATACAACGTGGAAATGCAGCTTTAAGTCAGAAAAGTGACGAGAACATCATGTATTCATAAAATTAACATGAAACTTCAGAGTCTGCTGTTCTGGGATAATGTATTGAGGTAAATCAAGTAAACTGTGTATTTTTCAACATATTCCACTTTTGGCATCTTGCCAGACGAAACGTATTTTGAGAGCATACAACGTGGAAATGCAGCTTTAAGGCAGAAAAGTGATTAAAACATCATGTATTCATGAAATTAACATGAAACTTGAGAGTCTGCTGTACTGGGATAATGTATTGAGGTAAATCAAGTAAACTGTGTATTTTTCAACAAAATCCAATGTTGGCCTCTTCCCAGCTCAAAGGTCTTTTGAGAACAGACAACGTGGAAATGCAGCTTTAAGGCAGAAAAGTGATTATAACATCATGTATTCATGAAATTAACATGAAACTTAAAAGTCTGCTGTTCAGGGACATTTTTTTTGAGGAAAATCAATTAAACTGTGTATTTTTCAACATAATCCACTGTTGGCCTCTTCGAAGCCGAAACGTCTTTCCAGACCATAAATACTCAAGATTTAGCATTAAGGCAGAAAAGTGATGAGAACATCATGTATTCATGAAATTAACATGAAACTTGAGAGTCTGCTGTCCTGGGACAATGTATTGAGGTAAATCAAGTAAACTGTGTATTTTTCAACAGATTCCACTTTTGGCCTCTTGCCTGATGAAACGTCTTTTGAGAGCATACAAGGTGGAAATGCAGCTTTAATGCAGAAAAATTATGAGAACATCATGTATTCATAAAATTAACATGAAACTTGAGAGTCTGCTGTACTGGGACAACGTATTGAGGTAAATCAAGTAAACTGTGTATTTTTGAACATATTCCACTTTTGGCCTCTTGCCAGCCGAAACGTATTTGAAGAGCATACAACGTGGAAATGCAGCTTTAAGGCAGAAAAGTGATTAAAATATCTTGTATTCATGAAATTAACATGAAACTTAAAAGTCTGCTGTTCAGGGACATTTTTTTGAAGAAAATCAAGTAAACTGTGTATTTTTCAAAAAAATCCACTGTTGGCCTCTTCCCAGGAGATACGTCTTTTGAGAGCATACAACGTGGAAATGCAGCTTTAATGCAGAAAAATTATGAGAACATCATGTATTCATAAAATTAACATGAAACTTGAGAGTCTGCTGTACTGGGACATTTTTTTGAGGAAAATCAAGTAACCTGTGTATTTTTCAACAAAATCCACTGTTGGCCTCTTCGAAGCCGAAACGTCTTTCCAGACCATAAATACTCAAAATTTAGCATTCAGGCAGAAAAGTGATGAGAACATAATGTATTCATGAAATTAACATGAAACTTGAGAGTCTGCTGTTCTGGGACAATGTATTGAGGTAAATCAAGTAAACTGTGTATTTTTCAACAAAATCCACTTTTGACCTGCTCTCAGGCTGAAACGTCTTTTTAGACCATAAAAACTGAAAATTAATGTTTTAGTCAGGAAAGTGATGGAAACATCATATATTCATGGTCTTAACAATAATCTTGAAAGTCTGCAGTTCTAGGAGACTTTATAGAGGAGTAACAAGTAAACTGTGAATTTTGCAACAAAATCCACTTTTGGCCTATATGCAGGCTGAAACGTCTTTTGAGACCATAAAAACTGAAAATGCAGCTGTAAAGCAGAAAAATGATGGAAACATCACATATTTATGTACATAACAAGAATCTTGAAAGTCTGCTGTTCTGGGAGACTTTATAGAGGAATATCAAGTAAATTGTGTATTTTGCAACAAAATCCACTTTTGACCTGCTCTCAGGCTGAAACGACTTTTTAGACCATAAAAACTGAAAATTTATTTTTTAGGCAGGAAAGTGATGGAAACTTCACATATTCATGTACGTAACATGAAACTTGAAAGTCTGCTTATCTGGGAGACTTTAGAGAGGATTATCAAGTAAACTGTGTATTTTGCAACAAAATCCATTTTTGTCCTGTTCGCAGGCTGAAACGTCTTTTTAGACCATAAAAACTGAAAATTAATTTTTAAGGCAGAAACGTGATGGAAACATCATATATTCATGTACATAACAAGAATCTTTAAAGTCTGCTGATCTGGGAGACTTTATAGAGGAATATCAAGTAAATTGTGTATTTTGCAACAAAATCCACTTTTGACCTGCTCTCAGGCTGAAACGTCTTTTGAGACCATAAAAACTGAAAATGCAGCTGTAAAGCAGAAAAATGATGGAAACATCACATATTCATGTACATAACAAGAATCTTGAAAGTCTGCTGTTCTGGGAGACTTTATAGAGGATTATCAAGTAAACTGTGTATTTTGCAACAAAATCCACTTTTGACCTGCTCTCAGGCTGAAACGTCTTTTTAGACCTTAGAAACAGAAAATTATTTTTTTAGGCAGGAAAGTGATGGAAACATCATATATTCATGGACATAACAAGAATCTTGAAAGTCTGCTGTTCTGGGAGACTTTATAGAGGATTATCAAGTAAACTGTGTATTTTGCAACAAAATCCATTTTTGTCCTGTTCGCAGGCTGAAACGTCTTTTTAGAGCAAAGAAACTGAAAATATAGCTGTGAGACAAAAATGTGACGGAAACATCACATATTCATGAATATAAAATGAACCTGGACAGTTTGCTGTTCTGGGAGACTTTATAGAGGAATATCAAGTAAACTGTATTTTGCAACAAAATCCACTTTTGGCCTGTTTGCAGGCTGAAACATCTTTTGAGACCATAAAAACTGAAAAAGTGATGGAAACATAATGTATTCATGGACACAACATGAAACTTGAAAGTCTGCTGTTCTGGGATACTTTATAGAGGAATATCAAGTAAATTGTTTATTTTGCAACAAAATCCACTTTTGGCCCGTTCGCATGCTGAAACGTCGTTTGTGACAATAAAAATTTAAAATGCAGCTTTAAGGCAGAAAAATTGAGAACATCATGTATTCATGAAATTAACATGAAACTTGAGAGTCTGCTGAACTGGGACAACGTATTGAGGTAAATCAAGTAAACTGTGTATTTTTCAACATATTCCACTTTTGGCCTCTTGCCAGCCGAAACGTATTTTAAGAGCATACAACGTGGAAATGCAGCTTTAAGGAAGAAAAGTGATGAGAACACCATGTTTTCATGAAATTAACATGAAACTTAAAAGTCTGCTGTTCAGGGACATTGAATTGAGGTAAATCAATTAAACTGTGTATTTTTCAACAAAATCCACTGTTGGCCTCTTCGAAGCCGAAACGTCTTTCCAGACTATAAATACTGAAAATGCAGCATTAAGGCTGAAAAGTGATGAGAACATCATGTATTCATGAAATAAACATGAAACTTGAGAGTGTGCTGTTCTGGGACAATGTATTGAGGTAAATCAAGTAAACTGTGTATTTTTCAACATATTCCAATTTTGGCCTCTTGCCAGCCGATACGTCTTTTGAGAGCATACAATGTGGAAATGCATCTTTAAGGCAGAAAAGTGATTAAAACATCATGTATTCATGAAATTAACATGAAACTTAAAAGTCTGCTGTTCAGGGACATTTCTTTGAGGAAAATCAATTAAACTGTGTATTTTTTAACAAAATCCACTGTTGGACTCTTCGAAGCCGAAAAGTCTTTCCAGACCATAAATACTGAAAATTATGATTTAATGCAGAAATGTGATGGGAACATCATGTATTCATGAAATTAACATGAAACTTGAGAGTCTGCTGTACTGGGATAATGTATTGTGGTAAATCAAGTAAACTGTGTATTTTTCAATATATTCCACTTTTGGCCTCTTGCCAGACGAAAAGTATTTTAAGAGCATACAATGTGGAAATGCAGCTTTAAGGCAGAAAAGTGATTAAAACATCATGTATTCATGAAATTAACATGAAACTTAAAGGTCTGCTGTTCAGGGACATTTTTTTTGAGGAAAATCAAGTAAACTGTGTATTTTTCAACAAAATCCACTGTTCGCCTCTTCCCAGGAGATACGTCTTTTGAGAGCATACAATGTGGAAATGCAGCTTTAATGCAGAAAAATGATGAGAACATCATTTATTCATAAAATTAACATGAAACTTGAGAGTCTGCTGTTCTGGGATAATGTATTGAGGTAAATCAAGTAAACTGTGTATTTTTCAACATATTCCACTTTTGGCCTCTTGCCAGACGAAACGTATTTTGAGAGCATACAACGTGGAAATGCAGCTTTAAGTCAGAAAAGTGATTAAAACATCATGTATTCATGAAATTAACATGAAACTTGAGAGTCTGCTGTACTGGGATAATGTATTGAGGTAAATCAAGTAAACTGTGTATTTTTCAACAAAATCCAATGTTGGCCTCTTCCCAGCTCAAAGGTCTTTTGAGAACAGGCAACGTGGAAATGCAGATTTAAGGCAGAAAAGTGATGTAAACGTAATATATTCATGAAGTTAACTTGAAACTTGAGAGTGTGCTTTTCTGGGACAATGTATTGATGAAAATCAAGTAAATTGTGTATTTTTCAACAAATTCCACTTTTTCCTCTTCCTAACCAAAACGTCTATTAAGATCATAAAACGTGGATATGCAGCTTTAAGTCAGAAAATAATGAGAACATCATTTATTCATGAAATTAACATGAAACTTAAAAGTCTGCTTTTCAGGGACATTTTTCTGAGGAAAATCAAGTAAACTGTCTATTTTTTAATAAAATCCACTGTTGGCCTCTTCGAAGCCGAAACGTCTTTCCAGACCATAAATACTAAAAATTTAGCATTAAGGCAGAAAAGTGATGAGAACATCATATATTCATGAAATTAACATGAAACTTGAGAGTCTGCTGTTCTGTGTCAATATAATTGAGGAAAATCAAGTAAACTGTGTATTTTTCAACATATTCCACTTTTGGTCTCTTACCAGCAGAAACGTATTTTAAGAGCATACAACGTGGAAATGCAGCTTTAAGGTAGAAAAGTGATTAAAACATCATGTATTCATGAAATTAACATGAAACTTGAGAGTCTGTTGTTCTGGGATAATGTATTGAGGTAAATCAAGTAAACTGTGTATTTTGCAAAAGAATCCACTTTTTGCCTGTTTTCAGGCTGAAACGTCTTTTGAGACCATAAAAACTGAAAATGCAGCTGTAAAGCAGAAAAGTGATGGAAACATCATATATTCATGTACATAACATGAAAATTGAAAGTCTGCTGTTCTGGGAGACTTTATAGAGGAATATTAAGTAAACTGTGTATTTTGCAACAAAATCCACTTTTGGCCTGTTCGCAGGCTGAAACTTCTTTTTAGACCATAAAAACTGAAAATTAATTTTTAAGGCAGAAAAGTGATGGAAACATCACATATTCATGTACATAACATGAAACTTTAACGTCTACTGTTCTGGGAGACTTAATAGAGGATTATCAAGTAAACTGTGTATTTTGCAACAAAATCCACTTTTGTCCTGTTCGCAGGCTGAAACATCTTTTGAGACCATAAAAATTGAAAAAGTGATGGAAACATAATTTATTCATGGACACAAAATTAAATTTGAGAGTCTGCTGTTCTGGGATAATGTATTGAGGTAAATCAAATAAACTGTGTATTTTTCAACAAATTCCACTTTTGGCCTCTTCCCAGCCGAAACGTCTATTAAGATCATAAAACGTGGATATGCAGCTTTAAGGCAGAAAAATTATGAGAACACCATGTATTCATAAAATTAACATGAAACTTGAGAGTCTGCTTTTCTGGGATAATGTATTGAGGTAAATCAAGTAAACTGTGTATTTTTCAACATATTCCACCTTTGGCCTCTTGCCAGCCGAAACGTCATTTGAGAGCATACAATGTGGAAATGCAGCTTTAATGCAGAAAAGTGATGAAAACGTCATATTTTCATGAAATTAACATGAAACTTGAGAGTCTGCTTTTCTGGGACAATGTATTTCGGAAAATCAAGTAAACTGTGTATTCTCAACCCCTGAGAATGACTCAACGAACCCCTGGGGTTCTATCGAACCCAGTTTAATAACCACTGGACTAGATGATCAATCTGAGATAGACTAAAGTCAGCACAGGATTCCTCCGTGATATTGAGACATGTTATTGAATTAAATACAGATGGAATCGCTTCTATAAATTTATCTACAACACTGTCAGATAGACATATGGTGTAGAAACTTTTGCCTCACAGCAAACACTCCGGTAGCACAAACTCGAAAGTTATTCGGTAATGGTCTGATAAAAGAGGGTTCTGTGGAAAAACTATTAGATGTTCTATTTTAATGCCATATGCAAGAACAAGGTCGAGGGTGTGGTTAAAACAGTGAGTGGGTTTCTTTACACTCTGACAGAAGCTGATTGAATCTAATAACGAGATAAACGCAGTACTAAGGCTGTCATTATCGACATCCACATGAATATTAAAGTCACCTACAATAATAACTTAAACTTGATAAAAACTCTGAAAATTCAGATAGAAATTCAGAATACGGACCTGGGGCCCGGTACACTATAACAAATAGAATTGGCTGTAGTGTTTTCCAGTTTGGATGTGAAAGACTAAGAACAAGGCTTTCAAATGATTGTAGTTTAATTCAGTTTTATTAATAGGCTTGAGTCAAAGATAGCTGCTACTCCACCTCCTCGGCCGGTGCCTCGAGGAATGTGAGCATTAATGTGACTTGGAGGAGTTGATTCATTTAGGCTGACATATTCTTCATGACACAGCCAGGTTTCAGTAAGACAGAATAGATCAATGTGATTGTCTGATATTAAATAATTTACTAAAACAGCTTTAGATGACAAAGATCTGATATTTAAGAGTCCACATTTAATTCTCCTATTTTGTTGCACTGTTGCGTTGGTGGTGTTAACTTTTATGAGATTATTTTGTATAACTCCTCTTCTGGTTACTTTTGATTTAATTAATTTAAGTGGCCGTGGGGCAGACACAGTCCCTATATAGTTTTGGGGGGGGAACTGCTCTAATGGAAGTGCAGAGAAGGGTGTAAGACTACAACTCTGCTTCTGCTTCCTGGTCTGAACTCTGGGTTGCCATGGATTAGGTCCCCAAACAAAGTTGGTCAGATTTGCAGAAATGAGATCCGCTGCATCCAACGTGGGATGAATGCCGTCTCTCCTAATCAGACCAGGTTTTCCCCAGAAAGTCTCCCAATTATCAACGAAGCCCACATTGTTTGCTGGACACCTTGACAACCAGCGGTTGAATGATGACATGTGGCTATACATCTCATCATTGACCAAATTTGGGAGAGGGCCAGAGAAAACTACGGAGTCCAACATTGTTTTGGCGTATGAACACACTGATGCCACATTAACTTTAGTGACCTCCGAGTGTTGGCTTCGGGTGTTATTACCGTCGACGTGTATTACAATCTTACTGTATTTACGTTCATCCTTAGCCAGCAGTTTTAAATAGGATTCAACGTCGCCCGCTCTGGCCCCCGGAATGCATGTGACTGTGGTCCCTGGCTTTGCTATCTTCACGTTTTTGACTATGGAGCTACCCATAACCAGAATCGGTTCCTCAGCGGGTGTCTCGCTGAGTGGGGAGAACCGGTTAGAAACGTGAAGAGGTTGGTGGTGCACCGTGTGCTTCTGCGTTGACTTCCGATTCCTTTGGACAGTTACCCAGCCTCCCGGCTGCTCGGGGGCTGCCGGGGGACAGCTAGCTGAAGCTACGGCTGGATGGCCCGCACTGACTATGGGGGGGGCAGGCTAACTACTGTAGCTGACGACTGAGCTTCCATGGTGCGGAGCCGTACCTCTAACTCACTGAGCCTCGCCTCCACCCTAGCTACACAAACTACACTTATTACATGTATCATTATCATTAAGGGAGGAAGAGGAATGGTTAAGCAGGTGACACACTGAGCAAGGGGTAGAAGGAGAGGGAGAGGAAGAGAAGGCAGTCATCGCGAGCTGCTAAGCTAAAGTACAGTGCATAACGTTAGCAAAAACCAAACAAAGTGTAAATAAAACTGTAGGATTAAGCGAGAAGCCGCTACAAGAAGGAGGGAGATATTAGGGTTTAACCTTGTGTTGTCCTGGGGTCATTCTGACCCCAAATTAAATATTTTGCCGTCAAAATATGTTTTTTATTCATCAAATGGTCTGAAAATAATGGGGGTTGTTGGATACTATGCTCTTCATGATTAAAATACATTTTAAGTCATTTGATTGAATTATGGGTGATTTATTGAATTTAATAACTTCTGTTGTCCTCTAGGGTCAAAAAGACCCTGCAGCACAAAGTGGTGCAATGGGGCAAATTGTCACCCCATACTGCTTTCCAAAACATCTTTGATCTTGGATGTTTGATGTCTGAGGTCAAGCAATGGTTATGACAACAACAACAAAAAACAAACAGGTCTTTTCTCACAGGTGTTGGAGCATTGCATTTCATATTTTAAAGAGACAGGCAGCACAATGAGGAGGCAGAAGCGCTGTACTGCACAGGAGGCTTGTGAGCTCATTTTAAACTATGTTGGGGAAAAGAATGAGCAGGAGGACAATGCTGAACATGAGGAGGAGGAAGAATCAACTGATGAGGAGGATTCAGGATCAGAAGAGAAGGAGAATATTGATGAGGTGATAGATCCAACATACAGACCACATGCTACTTCTTCCTCTGAAGAAGCCCCCACATCGCCCGCTGAAGAAATGGAAGAAGGGTATGAAGTGAAGGAAAATGATGAACATGATGATGAGGAAGAATATGAGAAAAAGAGTTCTGCTCCAGCTCTACCTCTTCAGCCACTGCCCATAGCCCAGCCTCCCCTCACCCAGCCACCCCTCACCCAGCCACCCCTCCTGGCCCATCACCCAAAAGGAGTAGGTGCAAATTCTGCCCTCGCCAAAGTGATCTCAAAACATCGAAAATGTGCCAAAAATGCAATGCATACATCTGTAAAGATCACGCCATTACTACCTGCCTCGCATGCAACTGAGGGCACATTCAGACTGTTTTTATTCTGAAAAGTTAGTTTTGAAAAGTGAAATATTTTGGAAATGAATGTTGACATGGTTTATATGTCAGGAAATGAGTTGGAATAAAGTTGACTAAAAAGTTGAAACAGAGAGCTGGGTGATAATTTCTACTTCATGCTTTATAAACAGTCAAACCAGACGGGGTCATTTTTGACACGGGAGGACAACAGGTGTTGCCATTAAAAAAATTGAAGCGCTTTAAAAACAGCATCCTATCTTAACTTTGACATTTACAAGTCTGTGATGATCTATCAACTCATGGGACTCGGATTGTTAACTATAGTCAGAATAATTGATGATTTTATTTATTTTTACTGAAAAACAAGGTAAAGGTTCATGTAAATGAGGTCTTATTGACCTTAAATTTCAGATGGAAAAAATAAATGGTGTTATTGTGTTTGAATGAAGTTGGTATTAAAGGTGTAACACATAATTGGGTGAAGTATCCACTTTATATTCTTTAAATAACAGTCAAACCAGACGGCGTCAATTTTGACCCCAGAGGACAAAATGTGTGATTATGTGCTGCCATGAGAAAAATGTAAATGATTCAAAAACAGCATCCTCACTAAACTTTGACATATACCACTCTGTGATAGGTCAACTAGTCAAAATAATATAAAGTCAAAATAATTAATTGTTTCATTTAATTTTCACTCAAAAACAGGGTATACTTTTATGTAAACAAGGCCTATTGGCCCTGAATTCCAAAACAAAGGGAAAAATATGTGGTAATGGGTTGGACTGAAGTAAGACTAAAGGTGTAAAACAGAATTGATTGACAATTTATACTATATGCTTTAAAAAACAGTCAAACCAGGTGGGGTTATTTTAGACCATAGAGGACAAAAGGTGTACAGCAGGTAATTAACTGCTTGTACTGAAGAATATCACACAATATCACACAATTAGTCTGCTGTTCTGGGAGACTTTATAGAGGAATATCAAGTAAACTGTGTATTTTGCAACAAAATCCAATTTTGGCCTGTTTGCAGGCTGAAACGTCTTTTGAGACCATAAAAACTGAAAATTAATTTTTAAGGGAGAAAAGTGATGGAAACATCATATATTCATGAATATAAAATGAACCTGGACAGTCTGCTGTTCTAGGAGACTTTACAGAGGAATATCAAGTAAACTGTATATTTTGATAAAAAAATCCACTTTTGGCCTGTTCGCAGGCTGAAACGTCTTTTTAGACCATAAAAACTGAAGATTATTTTTTAAGACAGAAAAGTGATGGAAACATCACATATTCATGTACATAACATGAAACTTGAAAGTCTGCTGTTCTGGGAGACTTTATAGAGGAATATCAAGTAAACTGTGTATTTTGCAACAAAATCCACTTTTGGCCTTATTGCAGGCTGAAACGTCTTTTGAGACCATAAAAACTGAAAATTCATTTTTAAGGCAGAAAAGTGATGGAAACATCATATATTCGTGAATATAAAATGAACCTGGACAGTCTGCTGTTCTGGGAGACTTTATAGAGGAATATCAAGTAAACT
The DNA here is from genome assembly GCA_016806645.1 of Ophiodon elongatus. Classification (NCBI taxonomy): domain Eukaryota; kingdom Metazoa; phylum Chordata; class Actinopteri; order Perciformes; family Hexagrammidae; genus Ophiodon; species Ophiodon elongatus. The sequence continues at coordinate 22,627 of JACSYO010000539.1, forward strand.
GTACATTATGAAAAAAGAATCAACTTTTGGCCTGTTCGCAGGATGAAATGCCTTTTTAGACCATAAATACTGAAAATTAATTTTTAAGGCAGAAAGGTGATGGAAACATCATAGTTTTAATCAATATAACATGAACCTTGAAAGTCTGCTTTTCTAGGAGACTTTATAGAGGAATATCAAGTAAACTGTGTATTTTGCATCAAAATCAAATTTTGGCCTGTTTGCAGGCTGAAACGTCTTTTGAGACCATAAAAACTGAAAATTAATTTTTAAGGCAGAAAAGTGATGGAAACATCATGTATTCATGTACATAACATGAAACTTGAAAGTCTGCTGTTCTGGGAGACTTTATAGAGGATTATCAAGTAAATTGTGTATTTTGCAAAAACAATCCACTTTTGGCCTGTTCGCAGGCTGAAAAGCCTTTTGAGACCATAAAAACTGAAAATGCAACTGTAAAGTGGAAAAGTGATGGAAACATCATCTATTCATGTACATAACATGAAGCTTGGATGTCTGCTGTTCTGGGAGACTTTTTAGAGGAATATAAAGTAAACTGTGTATTTTGCAACAAAATCCACTTTTGGCCTATTCGCAGGCTGAAACGTCTTTTTAGACCATAAAAACTGAAAATTCATTTTTAAGGCAGAAAAGTGATAGAAACATCAGATATTCATGTACATAACATGAAACTTGAAGGTCTGCTGTTCTGGGATACTTTATAGAGGAATATCAAGTAAACTGTGTATTTTGATAAAAAAATCCACTTTTGGCCTGTTCGCAGGCTGAAACGTCTTTTTAGACCATAAAAACTGAAAATTCATTTTTAAGGCAGAAAAGTGATGGAAATATCATGTATTCATGAATGTAACATGAACTTTGAAAGTCTGCGTTTCTGGGAGACTTCATAGAGGAATATCAAGTAAACTGTGTATTTTGCAACAAAATCCACTTTTGGCCCGTTCGCAGGATGAAACGTCTTTAGAGACCATGAAAACTGAAAATGCAGCTGTAAGGCAGAAAAGTGATGAAAACGTCATGTATTCATGAAATTAACATGAAACTTGAGAGTCTGCTGTTCTGGGACAATGTATTGATGAAAATCAAGTAAACAGTGTATTTTTCAACAAAATCCACTTTTGGCCTCTTGCAAGCCGAAGCATATTTTCAGAGCATACAACGTGGAAATGCAGTTTTAAGGCAGAAAAATTATGAAAACATTATGTATTTATGAAATTAACATGAAAATTGAGAGTCTGCTGTTCTGGGAAAATGTATTGTGGAAAATCAAGTAAACTGTGTATTTTTCAACAAATTCCACTTTTGCCCTCTTCCCACCTCGAAACATCTTTCAAGAGCATAAAACGTGGAAATGCAGCTTTAAGGCAGAAAAATGATGAGAACATCATGTATTCATGAAATTAACATGAAACTTGAGAGTCTGCTGTTCTGGGACAATGTATTGATGAAAATCAAGTAAACTGTGTATTTTTCAACAAATTCCACTTTTGCCCTCTTCCCAGACTGAAACGTCTTTTCAGACCATAAATATTGAAAATGCAACCTTAAGGCAGAAAAGTGATGAGAACATCATGTTTTCATGAAATTAACATGAAACTTGAAAGTTTGCTGTTCTGGGACAATGTATTTGGGAAAATCAAGTAAACTGTGTATTTTTCAACAAATTCCACTTTTGGCCTCTTCCCAGCCCTAAACATCTTTCAAGAACATACACCATCTTTCAAGAACATACAAAGTAGCTATGCCTATGTCCGAAACATGTCTTTCATTGGGGGCCCTGTTTATGACGTCATTTTATCCTCAAGTCTGGGGCGTAAACAACATCCCTATGTAAGTGATCGGGAGAGCCCCGACGAGTAGAGTTCCGTTCGACTTTGGGACTCTCTAGGTGTACATGTCGCCCGTCTTGACATATGTTGCTTGTTTGTAATAAACTTCATTATACCAGCAAGAACAGTGTCCGCGGAGATTCCTTCATCATCACTCCAACATCACTGTCGCTTGAAATGTCCTGTTGGTTTGATGTTTGAAGTGAGACTCCATGCTAAATTTGATTTTATTTGCGTAGGGTACTACGCAAAAAGGGGGAATGAGTATAGAGAAGATAAAAAGTGAAGAAAGGAAGTATGAAAAATACAAGGAATAGTTTAGAATAGCTTCATTGTAACGATAAGGTGTGCTAAGTAGTATCGTGCAAGATTAATGAAGATTGGGCCCTCAACTTCTTAACGGTAAGACACATGCATATTAGTCACTGCGTAACAATGGCTTTGACATAGTCAGGAATTAAGATAGAAAGACAAAATTGGGAAACCTGGATCCAGGTAATTTGAATAAATAAATGTAAAAAGTGATAAGAGACAGAGAAATAAGAGAGAGATAAGATTAAAGGAAATGATCATATGACTGAGCCGCAGAATCTGATTAGATAAGCCCTCAGTGAAGGAGCAAGACCTTATGGTCAGTTTAATAACTGGAGAGTGTAGAATCAAAATTCAATTGACTGTTCCCACTCTGACATTTGTTGACGAACAGTGTCTGATGCAGCCTCTCATCGAATATTTACATCTCAGAAGGTAGCATAAATTTTATAAGAAAAAGAAAGGAAAGAGCAGCAAAAAGCATGCTATATGAATGTATGGTATGAATGGGGTGTTTTTTGGGAACGAAATAAGTGTGTGTGTGTTTTCTTTGAGATGAGGAGAGCCTGGTGAAAAATGTGTGTGCGTTGGGTATTGTGCATGTGTGTGTGAAACGTGATCACTAATGTGTTCCAGCTGTGTGTGAAAACTGCAGAGGAGGAGAATATATGTTTAAAGTTAAAAGATAAAACACATTATGATTGAATAAACGTACATAGGTTGTGATTTGAGACCGGGACATTTAATAACTTGTAAAGACAGATATTTTGATAAACATGAGCTTCTTTTGAGAAGACGTAATGAAATAAATAAGTTGGTATATAAGCATGAGCTTCTTTTGAGAGGACGTAATGAAATAAATGAGTTGGTAAATAAACATGAGCTTCTTTTGAGAGGACGTAATGAAATAAATGAGTTATTAAATAAACATGAGCTCTTCTTAAAAGGGACGTAATATAACAAATGAGTTATTAAATACACAATGAACTTCTTTTAAGGAGGATAGCCTTTGAACTCCCCCTCCCTCCCCCTCACTTGTCTCAAATTCCCTCGTGTGCAGGTCGGAATGTGTGGGTGTGAAAGTGCTCACTGAGGTCAACACTTTCTTGTGACAGAATTCATTTGCCGTTTGAACTTTTTGTCTCATTTGGTTTTCATTAAATTCTACAATGTTTAGTTAGGGGTTTAATTTGGGAATTAAGTTTATGATGCTGTTAAAGGGACCTAATGGGTTCATAAGAGACTAAATCATTGCCTGTTTCTTGTCTTTTATTTCATTTACGGCGAATGAGAGTTGAGACTGAAGACAAGGCAGCTGGCCGGTACATCACGGAGTGTGACTTGCTGATGTCTGCTGTGAGGCTTCGGTTTCAGTCTGCTAAAGGCCGGTAAAAATTTATCCACAAACTCTTTAGCAAGAAACCTGCATTTTCCATATTTGTATGTGTTCTCAGTCATAGTTAATAGACCACATTTGGTGACAGTCAGTCACTTGTGAGAGCACGTGATCTTTTTGTCAAATATTATAAGCGGACTTTGAGTTGTGATATTGCATTATTGAGCTCTTGATCCTTTGGCGTCAAATCAATTTCAGTATTGACTGGGGTGAAGTTGTGGGTTTAATACATGAATGACTTAATGAATTGATTAATTTGTTGATTGGTTGATTGATTAGTTGTTGATTTGTTAGTTGACAGAGAGATTGATTGGTTGATTTGCCGATTGGTTTGCTAATTTGTTAATTGGTTAATTTAGTAATTTTTTTTTTTTTAAAAAAGGGGGGAGAAGTAGTCTAAATAGCTTTAAGTAGTTTTAATCCTAGCAATCACTTCTTAAAGTACAATAACGGAACATAAGGAAGCCGTTATAATGGGGAAAAAGGACACTAAAAATCCAAAAGTAATCACTCCTGTTGATGTCGTACAGAAGAATAATCCTTTAGTTAGAGGCATCGCAAACATTGCAAAAATATCGGAAAAATGGCATAAACACTGGCCTGAAATTGACCAACCATGGCCAGTGGAGGGGACTCTTAACCCAGATGACCCTGCAGAGCGGAAAAGAGAGGAGATGTTACCACTAATGACAGTGAGGATGGAGACAGCAATGAAGAGGACTCACGGAGGACTTTAAGAGAGGTCGAAGTAAGTCTGGACCGATGCCGCTGTGACATGAGAAAAACTGATAGTCCAGAAAAACAAAGAACACTGGAGAACCAGTTAGAGGAGTTGCAGATATGGAAGGAAGAGCTAGAGAAAGAAGGCTCCAAACGATCGGGCATGAAAGATAGATTGCGCTATAGAAAACAGTCGACACCCAATAGCATACTTCCAGTGATCATCTGATGACAGAGTTTGGAGTATAAGCCTTGGCAGAGTACAGATATGTCAAACATACTTGAAAAGTTACCTACTCTTCAAGATGAAGCACATCCTTGGATTTCGAAGTTGGAAGAGATTATGGTGGGAGAACAACCGGCCATTGGAGATATTAAGAGACTCCTGGCTAATCTCGTTGGAGTTCATGCTATTGGAGAGATTCTACAGAAAGCTGGACTTGATCGATATGTGGGAACTGCTGTGAATGATTCAGAGCTGTTTTCTGCAAGTAGAGGTCGAGTGTGCAGAGCGCTGAAAGATACATTTCCGACAAATGTACATCCTGACAATATTTTTATTGAACCACTGGGACAGGAAGAAAACCCGAGGGTATATGTGTCGAGAGCTCATCAAGTGTGGAGAAATGTCACAGGAAATGACCCGGATTTGAATCAAATGGAGCAGTCAATTTTGCGAGCCAGAGTACAGAAGGGGTTGCCTCTGCCAGTGAGAAGCAAACTGGCAGAGGTGGTTGGTCTTGGAAGCATGGCAAAGGGTGTGTATACGGATCATATAGCACATCAAGTGGAGCTGTATAGGAAAAAGGAACGTGATCAGAAAGACCAGGACCAAGAGACCCTCAGGAAACTTAATCAAATACAACTGATGGATAACAAGAGGATGGAGAAGAAGCAGGCTCTGGTTATGCAGAATCAGGCTCCACTAAATCAACTATTACCACAACCACAGCCGAACCAGGTTCAGCTCCAGTCATTCCAGCCATCACCAGTGGTTCCATTCGTCTCCTACACACAGCCAGCCTTTGATCAAGCGCAGTCCTGGAGAGGAAGGGATCAAAGAAATTTCGGAAGAGGAGGAAGGTTTAATCCAAATTTTCAACAGCAATCAGACGAATGTTATACTTGTGGACAATTAGGCCACTTTGCCCGTGAGTGCAACAGGTCAGGAGGAAATTTCAGAGGGAATTTCAGAGGAAATTTCAGAGGAAACTCCAGAGGAAACTCCAGAGGAGGATTCAGGGGCCAATCAGGGTCACCCAGAGGACCGGTGAACCCTTACAGAGGCCCGGAACCAGGATTCTAGAGGTGCCCTGAAGACTCGAGAGGGGGGTGTCAGCTGGTAGTATCAGGGCCGGAGAGAGATCCAACAATAGAGGTAAAAGTAAATAATCGACCAGTGGAAGTGATGGCGGACAGCGGAGCTGCTTTTACCTGTATTCGGCCTGAAGATGCTATACATCTCCCCATGTCTGGTCAATTGATTCGGACAATCGGGTTTGAGGGAGTGAAACAGCTAATTCCTCTCACTGAACCAATTGAGCTCAGCTATAAAAAGCAGAAGATTACAATACCCATATTGGTATCAGAACATACACCTATTGCACTTTTGGGAAGAGATGCTATGTGTAGATTGAGGTGTACAATAAAGTGTAAACCAGACGGCTGTCAGGTTTAAGTGCCAAACGAGATTGTTTACCAATCATTGATGACAACAGAGACTGAAGCTTCTACAGTATTTTGGATCGGAAGTCTTAATGGAGATTTTTTTGAGTCAGCTAAGTTGTGGGAAAAGTTTATCATCGCAAATATGCCCGACGCGAAGCTTCCAGAGTATCCATTTCACTGCACGCTCAAGTATTTCAATAAGGATGCTCAACCAAACGCAGAAGAATGGTTGAGTCGTCAACCAAAGCAAGTTCAACTTAATTCGGGCTGTATAATTTTGGGACCACAAGGAGCAGCGATGAGGATACACGGAGATGACTATTTGGATAAAGAGTTTGATATCGAGAAGAGTGTGCCACATGTGACCTTGTTGGTGTGTGAAGAACATACGCAGAAGCAGGTAGGAGAAATGATGGCAGAAGCAGAAGAAGCTGTTTTTACACCAGTAAAAGAGAATCTTGCCATCTGGAGAAGTGAGGATCAGAAGTTCATTAAGATTATGATCTCTGCTCAAGGACAAGGACAGCCACAAACTGTGCAGATGACACATGAGTCAATTTGCAGTGCTAAGATGGACTTAGACTCAATGAGAGAAGAGATGCTACAACAAGTTCCAGAATGTTTGTGGTCTCGGCATAGTACTGATATTGGACTTGTGAAGTCGGCCCAACCAGTAAGAGTTGAACTCCGACCAGGAGTCAGACCACCTTGGAAGAACCAGTATCCACTGAAGGAAGAGGCAATCCGAGGAATTGAAACACAGATTGAAGGACTTTTAAAGGTGGGTGTTTTGAGGATAACACAGGATCCCCAGAGCAACACGCCTTTGTTGCCTGTAAAGAAGCCAGATGATTCATATCGCCTGACATATGATTTAAGAGCGGTGAATGAAGTGGTGGCTGATTTTCCAGCAGAAGTGCCGGATCCACATACTTTGTTAGACCAACTTCCTCCAAATGCGACACATTTCACAGTGTTAGATTTATGTGGTGCGTTTTTCAGTGTTCCACTTAGTAGGGAAAGTCAAAGCTTATTTGGGTTCACGTACAATGGACAATCTTATGAGTATGAGAGACTGCCACAGGGGTTCAAACATAGTCCTCACATTTTCAATAAAATATTGAAAGATGATTTGGTTGGGATAGATCAGGTATTAAAAAGCACTGTAATTCAATACGTGGATGACATCATCATTTGTTCAACAGATGAGGAGACATGTCATAAGGACTCAATTAAATTGCTACAAATACTGGCAGAAAAGGGCCACAAGGCCTCTCTGAAGAAACTGCAGTATTGCTAGGAGAAGGTAGCTTATTTGGGTCAAATAATAACGCAGGGACACAGAAGCATCTCTGATAGTCAGGTGGAGGCTATTCGCAAGGCTCCAAAACCCAGAACAGTCTGAGAGATGATGACATTTCTTGGTATTGCAGGATATTCCTCAGCATGGGTTGAGGATTATGCTAGCTTGACGGGGCCTTTGAGAGCTATGATTAAAGATACTGGGAATGCTAAACTTCACGGTAATCTTTCCTGGACACACGATGGCCTTTTGGCATTTGAAACAACAAAAAAGAAGTTGCAAGAGGCTCCGGCGCTAGCAATTCCAGACTACTCTAAGAATTTCTTGTTATATGTATCTACTTCTACTGGGGGTAAATATGCATGTGCAGTTCTTTGTCAACCAACAGGTACAGGGACGAGTCCTCAACCTATTTCGTACTACTCCACTGCTTATTCAGAAGTAGAGTTAGGGCTACCACTGTGCTACAGAGCAATGGTGGGAGTTTCTCTAATGTACAATAAAGCATCATCTGTAACAATGGGTTATCCAGTGACAATTCTTACACATCATAGTCTCAGAAATCTTTTGAATTATGGTAAGAACAACTTGACTATGTCTAGGCTCAGAGACTATCATAGGCTCTTAGAGCAGGAAGATGTTACCCTAGCAAGGTGTGTTATGGTGAATCCAGCGGAGAGTTTGCCCACTCCAGAAGACGGTGAGCCACACGATTGTGTTCAAGAAGCAGAGAAATACTCTAGGCTTAGATCAGATTTACAAGCCCTCCCATTGCATGAGGTGGACCTGGAGTATTGGACTGATGGGTCTTGTTATCGTGTGGGCGATAAATTAAGTGCTGGCAGTAGTAAAAGCCCAAGGAACTGGATTTGCTGTTGAGAAGGCTGAAGTGATACCACAGCCTGCATCTGCACAACTTGCGGAGCTTGTGGGGCTAACTGAAGCGTGTTTGTTGGCAGAAGGTAAGCGAGTGACGATATATACCAACTCTGCATATGCACATAATGTGTGTCACTTGTTTGGATCGGTGTGGAAGAACCGAGGCTTTAAGAAAACGGATGGTTCTCCGATACAGTATCACGCCCAGATCATGAAATTGTTGCATGCTATGATGAAGCCTAAAGAAATAACAATAGCTAAATGTGCGGCACATAAGATGGATGCGTCAAAGGTTTCACAAGGGAATAGAGCGGCGGATGAAGCTGCAAAAGCAGTCACAGGAGCAGATAAATTGGGCAAAGTTCTTCTCGTCACGCATGAAGTGAACTTGGAAGACAAAATTACGCTCAAAGATGTGATTTTAATACAGGAAGCGGCTCCTGAAATGGACAAACAGTTGTGGCTAGACCGAGGTGCCACCCGAGATTCTACTGGACTTTGGAGAAATCATGAGGGGCTGATATTATCACCTCCAGACTTGTTGGGTCTAATGATTCAGGAGGCGCATGGTTTAGCTCATGTTGCAAGGGGGGCAGTTAAGAGAAAGATTACAAAGGAGTATGGTTTTTGGGCACCATGTTTGCTTGAACAGATTGATTATGTCATAGGCAGGTGCACTATCTGTCTGAAAAACAATGTTCGGAGGGGAGTGACGGTTCCTCCTGGTCACATTCCAACTCCAAGGGGTCCTATGCGTGAACTAGTTGTGGACTATGTTGACATGATAAAACCGATTGAAGGTAAAAGATATATGCTGGTCGTTGTGGACAGATTTTCACGTTGGCCCGAGGCTTGTACAACAAAACGAAAAGATGCTCAATCAGTTGCCAAGTTCTTATGTAGAGAGGTCATAAGCAGGTGGGGACTTCCAGATCGAATATCCTCAGACAATGGGAAAGAGTTTGTGGATAAGACGGGGAAATTGATTTTGCAAAAACTAGGAATTAAACAGCGTCTTGGTGCAGTCTATCATCCGCAAAGTCAAGGGATGTGCGAAAGAATGAATGGTGTTCTGAAAAATCGTATTGCCAAAATATGTCAGCACACGGGTTTAAATTGGATAGCAGCGCTTCCATTGGCGCTAATGGTATGTCGCTCTAGTGAGCTCCGCGATTTACATGACACCTCATGAGTTGGTTACAGGAAGACTGATGCCAACGCCTTGTCTGCGGACAAGTGGAAAGGGTCCGAGCCTGGCCCTTTTAGAAGATGAAATGCAAACGTATGTTACATATATGGTTAATCTACATAAAAGAATAGCCGCATATGTTTCTGACAGGCAAATAAAAGAGGAGGTACAGGAGAAGCTTGATGAGCAAAAAAGGAACACAGTGCAACCTGGAGACAAGGTGTTCGTGAAGGTGTTTAGAAGGAAGTGGTATAACGAACGCCGGGAAGGACCATTTGAAGTAGTTCGCAGTACTGGAACCGCGGTCCAGGTTAAAGGGTCTCCAATGTGGTATCATTTATCACATTGTGTCAAAGCGCCAAGTGAAGAGGCGCCACATTCACAGATCCGCGATGTTGAAGGCTCAAGAGGGCCCGAAGACAATGTGGAAGAACATACACCAGACAGGGAGATGCATGAAAATCCTCAGTCAGAACGCAGAAGGAGAGATTGTCCAGGTTATGGACAATGTTGATGTTTCTGTGCACATTCCTGATGATGCCAGAAATGTCTCTGCAGTTGATGGACAAGAAAGAAGATTTAGGGACATTGTCTTTCAACATGTCCCAGACACAGCAGGACCTATTTCAGTTGCCTGCAAAGCGCCAGAGATATCAAAGGGCGGTGACTCCGCTGCAGGTCAACTCAGGGATCCAGTTAGACAAAGGAGCCCAAGACCAGTTAGGAGAAGGGTTAAACCAAACTGTTACTAGAACCAGGGTTGAAGTAACCTTGGGGAAGTCAGTTCAGCTTCCATGTCAGTGTACAGGAGAAAATAGTGGTGAAGGGAAACTCAGAGTTAAGTGGGAAGATAGCAATGGTAGGATTCTGGTTCTGTCAGAGAAATTACCATTAGGGAAGTATACATTACTTAATGACAAAAGGAGACTGAAGGTCGAGGGAGATTGTAGTCTCTATGTACATAGGCCTCAACAGGAAGATCAAGGTGATTACAGGTGTTCTTTTTACGATCCACATATTGGGAGTGAGCGGTCCGAGTTAGGATTTAGAGTTCGCATAGTGTCTCTAGTGATACTAGGTGGGAATAAGAGTATAGACCTCCAAGATGTTGGGGAAACAAGAGAATTGACAACGATGACATCAACTCTCCAGACGAAAGCTGGGAAAATGGAAGAGAAATCTACTCTTTCAATGTTAAAAGCTATAAATGTATCACATTTAACTACAATGGCGCCTCAGAAGGTTTCTATAACGTCACCTCCTTTGAGTACTGTGATCAGAGTTAGGTTAGGAGGAACAGCTCACCTTCCTTGTCAGTGTGGAAGGTGGAACGTTGGTGTTAACAGTCCTCCCAAGTGGGAAAATAGTCGTGGTGAAGATTTGTTGTTGACAAAACCTGAAGATGACATTGTGCCTCGTGATCAAAGGAAGTATATTTTGTTTAATGAGATGAGGTGGTTGAAAATTAGAGATGATTGTTCACTTGCCCTGCGTAACGTTATTTGGGAAGACCAAGGGGAATACATGTGTACTTATTTAGAACCGGAATTTAAATTTGTTCCATATCAAAATTATTGGATCGAAGGTCATATAACTCGTAGAGTGACACTCGTGATAAGAGATTTGAGTTTTCACGGTTACTAAAGGGGTTCAGGAGCAATTTACCACAGTAACCACTCCAAGGGTGAATAGTACACAGATGAAGCCTGTTACTCTAGTTCCAGAAACAACTAAGAAGGTTCATACAACAACTCAGGCTACTACTCTAGCTATGACTTTGAAGGGGATGAATGATACAATAGTGACGACATCTTTGGCATCTACGACATTTGTAAAGGTAACGCAGACATCTAACATGACATCTTGGACATTTAAGGATGTGATTAATGTAACACAGAAGCTAATGTTAAAAATAGAGCCTAGTGTGAACAGTAGTAATGAGATTGTTGAAGTTAGAGAACAGATGATGGAAGAGAAGTATGTAGAGTCGTCTATGACAGCTCAGAGGACATGGAGCTGGCACGGACGTTGATGAGGATGACGTGATAAGGATCGAACTGGTGGAGGAATATCCATTTTTGAATATCTGATGTTATTATAATCCTAATATTTACCTCTGTCATTGCTTGGTTAGTTTGTAGTTTTGATTTTGTTTTGCTCTTTCGAGACTCTGTGTGGTCTCGAAGGAGGGGAAACAAATGGACAATATGATAAATGGACAATATGATTTATAATTTCACATGGACAATATGATAAATGGACAATATGATTTATAATTTCACATTTACTGAGAAGTGTTAATCTGTATTTGATGTTTTAATTTGTATCTGTTCTGTATGCAAAAGATACTGGTTTTCTTTTCTTTCATTCTAGAACATATTGGGGAAAGACCACTGTGAGGGTGGTGGATTGTCAGGGACTCCGATGGGCTGAATGGATTCAGACACGTCAAACATGAAAAATACGAATGGTCTGAAGGACTCTGAACGTGGACTGGCGATACAATATCCAGATTCAAGACGTCATCAATACTACAACTGAGAGTCAAGGCTGCTGGGGAACTGCAGTGTTATACATTCTTATGTCTTCTCTTATATGTTACATTAGTAATATTAAAAATGAATTTTCTTCTTTATGTATTAATTGCTTGGGAAATTATGTTTTCTGTTATTGGGTAAATATAATGGGACCTCGGATGTTTTCTTTTTGTCGATGTTTAGGGACAGTGGGGTAGGCAGGAAAAGGTTCATTGAAAGGTGCGATGGGTCGACCAGCCTGACTTTGGACATTGTTTTGTTTTGATTTGCTGAGAGTTCCATATGTATTTGCTTAAGTCATTTCCTTATACAATTTGCTAAAATTCCTCATTGCAGTGGTATGGAGTACTATGCATGGTTGCCTTGGCAGAGGGACTGTGAGAGAATTTTCCTGTCTACATTGTTTAATGGATATTTCAAGAAAGATAGCTGCCTGACAGGTTTTTCACTCTCACTTTTTTATACTCCATACAGTTGCCATAATTGTTAAAATTATGCTGTAGGACGGGTTGTTATTTTTGTCATGATTATACACCTGTATGTTTTCTTCTTTTGTTTTTTGTCGAGACTTTGTTTAGTCTCGAAGGGGGGAATATGTAGTATATTTTGCTCTGTAATGTTGAAGATAGCATACGTGAAGGGGCCTGTGACTTTGGAATGTCGGATCCATTGATGTTGTTACACATGGGATACTCGTTAGGTACCCCCGCTGGGGAATGCTCCTTGACCTGGAGGATGGAGGAGTAGCTATGCCTATGTCCGAAACATGTCTTTCATTGGGGGCCCTGTTTATGACGTCATTTTATCCTCAAGTCTGGGGCGTAAACAACATCCATATATAAGTGATCGGGAGAGCCCCGACGGGTAGAGTTCTGTTCGACTTTGGGACTCTCCGGGTGTACATGTCGCCCGTCTTGACATATGTTGCTTGTTTGTAATAAATTCATTATACCAGCAAGAACAGTGTCCGCGGAGATTCCTTCATCATCACTCCAACATCACTGTCGCTTGAAATATACAACAGTAGTTACACCGTTATGTTACGACATTATGACACGTTATGACACGTTACGACACGTGACGACACGTTACGACACGTAACGAAACGTTACAACGTTACGTTACGACGTTATGACACAACACAACGTGAATTACGTTACGACGTTACGTTACGTTACGACGTTACTTTACGTTACGACACATTACGTTATGACACATTACGTTATGACACATTACGTTATGACACATTACGTTATGACACGACACTGCGCTACGTTGCGACGTTACGCTACGACACGTCAGGACACATTACGACGTTGCACGACGACACGTTACGACGTTACGTTACGACACGTTACGACACGACACGATACGACACGACACGACACGACACGTTCCGTTACGACGCGTTACGTGACGACGTTACGTTGCGACAAGTTATGTTACGATACGTTGCGTTACGACACGACACTGCGTTACGTTGCGATGTTACGTTGCGATGTTACGTTATGACGCGTCGCGACGTTACGCTACGACACGCTAGGACACATTACGACGTTGCATGACGACACGTTACGTTACGACACGACACGACACGTTCCGTTACGACGCGTTACGGGACGACGTTACGTTGCGACACGTTACGTTACGACACGTTGCGTTACGACACGTTGCGTTACGACACGTTGCGTTACGACACGTTACGAGACGTTACGACACGTTACGACACGTTACGACGTTACGTTATGACACGTTACGACACGTTATGAGACATTACGACACGTTACGAATAGTCGGACCCCTAGTGGTGGCACTTCGCTGACTAGTGGTGGCACTCCTGTGACAACTATTGGCACTGGCAGCTTGTGGCACCTACCGACACCTACATTCGACTTGTATTTATCTTACATTATAATAAAAAGGATGATTTAGTCGATTGTTGTAAATGACTATAAAAGTAATTATTAGGAAAGAGTATATTTTGTTCCTGTTTGTTTAAAAATCAGCGAAATCATACAGAAATAAAATCAATGAGAAACAAAAAAATCACGAGGTTGCTCTAAGGATGTATACAGAGAACGGGGGCTCAGTAGACTCAACTAAAATCATAAAAATGATTTACGGCAGCTTACCTCTCATAACAACAAATATGGCTCCGCCCACTCAGCTTGGCAGTTTGTTCTTTTTTTAATTTAATTTTCTATTCTTTATTCAACAATTGCGCATTTACAATTTCATAAATTCTCAATAAGAAACGGCAAAATACATTTTAATACATTTAAATACTTCTAAAGGTTTTTAAATGTATTTAATGTTTTTAAATGTCTTCAAATACATTAAATGTATTTAAAGACATTTAACATGCCAGGGGTGCCGAACTAGTGCCGTTCGCTTGCCGCTGTCCTGACGCCTGCCACAGACTTGTCACACGCTTGCCACTGTCAGTAATCGCACTCGCTGTCTCTCTTCTTGACGGGTGCCGAACGAGTGCCGCTCGCTTGCCACAGTCCTGACGCCTGACTGACGCTTTCCCCTGGGGTGCCAGTGCCACAAGGAGGATCTCGGCCTTGCTACTGATCAGACTGCCGTTTTTCCTGCTGTTATATAAAGCCCACAATCATACGGAATGTGGCACAGAGGTGATTTAGAAGATGGATACGAATCTAATAAAAAAGGTGAGACGCCAATAAGGTAACGGTTTGGGACGCCATGGTGATGCCTGACATTCGAGCAAGCTAAATCCGATGATTCTGTTTTAAAGGCCAAGAGCAGCTACAGAACAGCAGCTAGCACCTAGGATAGCATGGCACTGTGATGCTGTGCTACAAGGCTACATAAACACGTCGTATCGATACATTGAGCACAAGAGGAAGAAGTGTGTCTTGGTTTATGAGCTGTTTTCCTAAGAAGTGTGTCTTGGTTTATGAGCTGTTTTCCTGGCTCTGAAGTGTTATGTAGCCAGTGTAACCAGCTGCAAGTAAAATGAACAGAGTAGATAAGAAAGCAACAGCAACTGAGATGAACGTAGGAAAATAAATCGGACTGAATGAGTTAATGATCAGCCAATGCTGTGATTGAAATCAATATTATATATATTCATAGAGAGAGAGAGAGAGAGAGAGAGAGAGAGAGAGAGAGAGAGAGAGAGAGAGAGAGAGAGAAAGAAAAGCATCATTGAGTCATTTTTAAAGTGTTTAATTACTACTGCCTTGGATTATTCATTTGAAGTACATGCATTTTTAAATGATCAGTGGTGGCAATAATGTACTACAAAATAACGATGACTGTTCTCATTACGTTTACTAGTAACGTAGTAGTTACTGTTTAATAACTATATAAGTTAGTGCCCTGCTGAATGTTGTTACTGCAGTTAACATTTCAAAAATAATGACACGTTGAATGGAATTGTCAAAAGAAAATATCTCTGAGCATTGAGGTTAATTTAGCAGATTCCCCAAAATGTCACATGATGTCATACACCATTAGTCTACCTGGAGATGGTGAGGTGGTCAGAGGGGGATCCGGCAATACTGTACATCGATTCTGACAATATGAGGGAATATACAAGATAAACTGACCCGCAGATAGTTAGGTAAAGTTGGAAAGATATTCACAGATTCGGATTTCCCGGATCAATAACTCGTTCACAAAACGGTGTAAAAATACAATCAACATCTCTCTGTAACCATAGTGATGTAGACAACAAGCTACAACCTTAATTAACCTTCATTTTACCAAAACGGGCCGTACTCCGAGCTGGATGAATAACATTGGTCTCAATGAGCGTTCGGCTGTGAGACGAGTGCTCAGGGACCATCTACAAAGTGCAATGCGGAAAACACAGACTACGAAAATATTAAATAACTTCACTGTTATGAAGTGTAGCATGACCAAACGTATTTCATACACCAATGGGCTCCTCCTTGTTATACTACATACGTTATTTAGATGAAATGTGCTTTTGATTAATTATGAATAATTATATTTAATATATCTTTGAAGAAATACTCAATAACTTCACTGTTATGAAGTGTAGTATGCCCTAACGTATTTAATACACCAATGGGCTTCTCCTTGTTATACTACAGCAGTTATGTTACTAAAATGTGCTTCATGATTCATTATGAATAATTATATTGAATATTTATTGGAAGAAATATTCAATAGCTTCACTGTTATGAATAGTAGCATGCCCAAACTTATTTCATACACCAATGGGCTTCTCCTTGTTATACTAAAGCAGTTATTTTGATGAAATATGCTCTATGATTAGTTATGAATAATTATATTGAATATTTATTGGAAGAACTATTCAATAACTTCACTGTTATGAAGTGTAGCATGCCCAAACTTATTTAATACACCAATGGGCTTCTCCTTGTTATACTACAGCAGTTATTTTAATAAAATGTGCTTTATGATTAATTATGAATAATTATATTAAATATTTATTGGAAGAAATATTCAATAGCTTCACTGTTATGAATAGTAGCATGCCCAAACCTCTTTCATACACCAATGGGCTCCTCCTTGTTATACTACATAAGTTATTTAGATGAAATGTGCTTTATGATTAATTATGAATAATTATATTGTATATTTCTTGGAAGAAATATTCAATAACTTCACTGTTATGAAATGTAGCATGACCAAACTTCTTTCATACACAAATGGACTCCTCCTGTTATACTACAGCAGTTACTTTGATGAAATGTGCTTTTGCCGAATTATTTATAATTTAAGTCTAATGCAGTGTAACACCATCAAATTCTGTTCAACCACCAGGAATCCTGTGTTGGTAAAGCTACAATACTTTGTTTGGAAATCTCTTTTAATGGTCTCAATTTTGTTTTTAGGACAAAGTATAGTGGCACCAATTTCTCGTCAGTCACCAGGATATCTGATGATTATGCAAAACCACCAGGTTTTTAAAATTGTTTGCTCAATTTGGAATAATTTCAACCAAACATTTCAACCAAAATGTTTTTGCTGGAAAGCAAATAGGACACCGTTTTACATAGTGTCGATGCTAAATACATTTTGGTTTAATTTACCAAAAAAATATTGGAATAAAAAAAAGTGAGTCAGAATAAGTTGTTTCATGGTCTCTGTTGGTATGATTCATCAAACATTGGCTAGCGGCTCACCTGATAACCTGATACGTTTTTGTAACTGAAGCCTTCAACATTTTTGTTTTAGGCTCCAGTGGTGGTTCTCCAGGATGGGTCCCTGGCCACGAATCAGCTTGGCACAGCATCCTCCCCAGCCCTGGGAACAGTATCTGTGGTGGGCGCCGACACAGCACAGTGTCCGACAGTGGTGATACTGGCATTGGCACTTACTGCTCTGACAGCCTGGAAGGTATGATGTCCTGTCTATTTTTTCTGCATTGTTTTTCTCTTTCCAAAAGGTTTGAGTTATCCAGATGTATGATGGAGTCTGTTGCTTAGGCATGAGTGTGGTGGTACCACACTCATGGTGGTAGCAAGGATTTCATTGTCATCATCACACGTATGTCTGATCAGAGTGCTTTGAAATCAGTGCTTACTCGAATAGGCTGAACTTCACAGGAGAGCTTACAGAAATTTAGAACTCTACTGAAATAATGGAAGCCATGCCGTCTCCCCCTATAAGCACAGGTACGTTCCAATGGGGGTTATGTCTTAGCCTACTGAAGTTCTTATTATTAAAAAAGCACAGGCCTAATTGCCAAATTCATTTATGTAGGACCTACATATTAAAACTAGTATAATACTTCTCAAAGTCAGGCATATTTGTTTGAAAGCGTTGTTGCCGTTGCATTACTTTAATAGTCAGAAATATAGGGCTTACTTATTAATATAGGCTACTACTCGAATTCTGTCAGTCATATGTCACTTCCATTATAAGGGCCCGAGCACAGACAACGTCGGCCCGCGAAGGCCCTATTGAAACTGTAGGGTTTCTTCTTCTGCCAAATTAATTGGCTTTTTGGGGGCTTTATCATGCTCAAAAACTCACCAAAGTTGGCATCCATATCAGGACTGATGACAAAATTTATATTTTAGGGGTCTCCAATTTGGGTATGAAAAAATGGCTCTATAGCGCATCTCAGAGTTTGTTTTTTTTACTTTGAAAGGCCACACCCTCAGCCCCTATGACCGATTCCCTTGAAATTCAGAGAGTCAGAGAAGTTATTTCACATGACATGCTTGAAAAAGAGAAAAGTGAACAGCTTAACCAGAGCCTTTAACCAAGAATGGACAGACTCTTATTTGTTCAATGTTCCCACGCGTGGTTCAAAACCAGTATGTCTCATATGTTCAGAGACCGTGTCGATTATTAATAGTGGCAATGTGAAGCGCCACTACAAGACAAATCACAACTCTTTCGAGCAAACGTACATATACATTCATAACAAAAAACAATCTAATATGATAAAAATCCTAATACAATAATTCACTTCTCAACAATGCTGTAAACAAAGAGAGGAATAGAGCTGAAACAAGTGGTTTCCATAACCACCGATAAAGTCCCTGTACACAATTTTCTCATATGGATATCTTGGCTTTTTGATGGACATCACTTCACACCTGAATAAAATATATTTCAAGCTGCAGGACAATTCAGTTAAATACATTTTTCTAAATTGAAGTACTTTATTTTAAGTCACATTTTTCAAAAGCTTTCTGTAATGTAATTCATTTTCTTAAGCGAGCCCATAGTTTACATGAAATGAGAGCAAAATCATTTTATTAATAGCGTATGTATTATTTATAATTATTCCAGTTCAATTTGAAATCTGACAATAAATATTGTTGAGGTATTATTCAATTGAACTTTCTTTATTTGACTTGTCAGTAGTTGACTACATCCAGACATTTTTATTATTATTATTTATTAAACCTTTATTTAACCAGATAAGTCCCATTGAGATTAAAAATCTCTTTTTCGAGGGAGACCTGGCCAAGACAGTTGAATACAACTGTTAGGCTAACAGTTAAAGTCAGAGAGAGCTGGAGAGAGGAAACACTTTTTACATCATTTTCATTCAGTCACGTGAGGCTGATCATTCATGAGGGTCGGGTTTGAGGAGTTATATAATTTAAGTTTAACCTGAAACGTTGAGCCTAATAAATTAATTCCAGTGTCCATAATCATATTTTGGGTTATTTTATAATGACGTCACAATCAGAATTTCAAAACATACAAACGCAAATAATTCATAAATAAGGCAAATGCATTCCGCCGTTAGAAATCGGCCCTGC
This sequence comes from Ophiodon elongatus, assembly GCA_016806645.1. Taxonomy (NCBI): domain Eukaryota; kingdom Metazoa; phylum Chordata; class Actinopteri; order Perciformes; family Hexagrammidae; genus Ophiodon; species Ophiodon elongatus. The sequence continues at coordinate 41,728 of JACSYO010000539.1, forward strand.
GCGTATAAGCAGGACACAGAACACAGTATAAATACCACACACTGTATATATATACTCAATGCCGTTTGTTTAACAGGTAACAGACTACATAGAGAAAACATTTCTACTCTGTTAGTGATGATAACTGTGTCCTTATTAGTATAAGTAGTAGTTTAACACCATTAAATCAACTGAAAACATTATACGATAATTTTTATCAACATTTTAAGTGGATGTTTATTGGAATGTTACCTAAAAACTGTCTGGACCAGGAAACTATTCCGTTACACTGATCATGTGTAAAACACAAACTCTGTCAAAAGTCTCTCCAGCTGTTAAAGCTGACTGACAGCTGATCCAGATGTGATCAGCTGATCCGGATGTGATCAGCTGATCCAGATGTGATCAGCTGATCCGCCGTCATCAGAAACAGACGTCGCTTCACGTGACGCTTTAGAGGAAAGGACGTCTCATTTCTCTTAAAGCATATTTCCTCGTTTCCTCTTTCCTCGCATAGTTTCCTTGCGTCTCTTCATGCATCCATGCAACCATCCCTTGTGGGAGGGACTAAGACACAAGGAAAAGATGCAAGTGAGGGAAACTGGAATGCAATTAAAAGACTTGGGATGTACCCTATGTTTACCATCTCTCAAGCCAACTACAGCTCCTAATGAACCGTTTGGATTTGCCTGAACATGCTTCGGCAGCTGCGGTTTCCTTTCTCACCTGCCTTTCCAAGCTGAAAAGGCGGGCAGCTGCGGTTTCCTGCAGTAGAGAGAACTTGCATTCTCTCGTTCTACTGGCCAGTAGAGCGAATGCAAGTTTAAGGCACTTAAACCAGAAGTTGCTGCCTGGTAGTACTAGGCTTTGAGAAAAGTTGAACTTTTTTTTCTTTCTTTTAAATATATACTATGTTGTCCCATTGGGGAAAGTTTGCTGAGGCAATAGTGCTGCACACAATTGCAATCATACATAGCCAACAAACAGCCATACTTGAATGACGAGGTAGAAAAACATGTCAAATGTTGCCCATGCCCTGCTAGAGTGATCGGGTTGTCTTTACGACAGCGATCTCAAACATAATACCACTTGGCGACGCTAATATACCTTCAGCCAGTTGTATTCTTCTCATGCGTTGTTTTTCTTGAATATACTGAGTTTCTACATTTTGGATTAACGAAAATCCTATTTTGTTCATGGTAGTTTAATGGCGACTAATTAAAGCATTCAGTATGATCCTGAAATATTAAAGTTTACTTATATGCTTGTTTTGATGATGATGATAATGATGATGATGATGTCTGACATAAGTCTTTAAAATTCTGTATATCTTACAGATGACTCCAGTTCCAGTACCACCCATTTGTCCTTCCAGCCAATGTCCCAGCATCATATGGGCCAGGATGACAGTTCCATCCCCATTGTCCATGTCATGCTGTCCCCATCCTCCTCACCCAGCAGCACAGGTCGCTGGAGCAGGTCTTGCCAACTGCTTACACCAGCCATGTCTCCCCTGGGTGCAACAAGCTGTTTGGACATGAAGGACCATCAGCCCATCCGGAGGTGGTCCTCTCTCACCAAGTTGTCCTCTGGGGCTGATAAGAGCTCCATTTGGACATCAGGCAATCAGTACAATTCAGATTCACAAGGCTCCCTGGACAGAGGTCTGCTATATGGGTACAGAAAGGAAACCCTTGGTTCAAATGTGGACATTTATCTACCTTTATCTTCCTCCTTGCTCTGCCATAGCTTGCTGCAACGCTCACCTGGTGCTGGCCCATGCTACCGATGCAATCACAGCAGTAGATCCAATGGTTTGGAAACAGAACTGTCCCTTTCCTCAGCTCTGTACACATCAGTAAAACACAACAGTTTGGACATGAACTATAGTGCTTTACCAGAAGCTAAACTGGCTCGGGGTGGTGCACAGGTTTATGGCCTCAGCATACCCAAACAACCAGACTCACCACTGGGTCATAAGACTGACAGAGTCTCCCCGATTCAGCCTGCAATTCGGACCCAGATGTGGCTAACTGAGCAGATGGAGTACAGGCCAAAAGTGGAGGGGGGAGGTCAGCTCTATCAAATCAGTGCTACTGGAACAGATGGGCGTGGTGGAGATGGTCCGTTGTCATGTCAACAGGAACATCAGCCGGAACCAGGGCTTAACCAGGTGAGAAGAAAATTTAGGTCCGTAGAACTCCAGTCCGTTCTCGGTTTTGAGTCCAATCTTGAGACCACTTGGGCTGGGCTATTAAGAATTGGTCAAGTTTTTCCTGGCTTCCTTCTGATTTGTGATCAGTTGTACAGAACGTTGCTAAAAATATCTCTGAATGCAATTTGGGCCAACACAGTAAAAAAGAAAAATAGTTACTGGATGCAACTCCAGTCCTATGAGTATGAGTAATGCAAAGAGATGAAGAGGGAGTGAGGCAGCATAGACGAGAGATGTGACCAGACTACCATAATTAATAAAAATGCAGCACAGTGACGATACAGAGATTTCTTAAATCAGATGTAGTCTACTGTAGATAACAAGGACCTGCCAATGTGCATTCAACCTGCGCTGGACACGTTCATAAGATTCAGCAACCACTCTGTCTGCAAAACCTGAGAATTGAATAGTAATATTGGGCTTCATTAATCAGAACATTTAATACAGAGCTTGTAGCACCTCTTAATGTATGGCAACAGTCAACATATTTTGCAGCTATTATTGAACATTGATTTTTCATCACATATGGCAGTTTCTGTGGATCAGGGATATGGCTAAACTCAGGGTATATATTATTTATGTTTTCAATGAAAACATCTCTTAAATCCTTACATGTCTCCCATGACAACAATAAGTTAGATTCTGCCTCCACCTTTATTTAAAAAAAATAGGAACACAGCCTGGCCTCCCTGGGTAGTCCGTTCTGCTTGTGATGGCCTGTTTCTATGGCCAGGCTGTGTCCACTCATCTGTACATTTTACTTTCATTTCGTTACTTTCGTTTCATATCTGTCATAGTGGGTCAGGGACTGTGCCACCATGTACTCTCTGTTTAGGGTCAAACATAATTCCAATTTACTTTATGATTTTGTGGTTTCTATCCAACATTTGATATCATTTTGGTTTTCTTTTGTTTTGAGATGATTTGATTGGGCCAGATTGTTTGGTGTCTGTCCTGGAGCCCTGGAGAGTGTGGGCAGAGCTTCAGGACTAGCTGACTCTTATCTGCGTTGATAACTCAACACTCCAGGGCCTTGTACTGGTAGGAGTGAGGTTCACTAGATTAGAGGGGTTTATAAAATATGATAGCTTGCTTATAAATGTTAATTATTAGAGGGTATTGGCCCTTTTTCTGCTCTGCATGCATTATTGACTGTGTCTGTGAACTCCAGTAAGTTTTTGCATACTTTGGGAAGTCTTGGCTGGTTAGTGGACCACACTTCACTACCATTTAATATTATTGTCTCTATTACTGTAAAAAAACAATTTTAGCCAGGTCCTAATTGGAAGGGTTAATATGTAATTTATTTTGATGGCATAAAAAGCCCTTCTTGCCTTCTCCTTCAGCTCATTCACAGCGCTGCTCAAATGTGCAGTGGAATTTATGTTCAAGCCAAAATATGTATGATGTTTGTATGCTAAAATTCTAGATTTCCTAATGTGAATTTGTTTTTTAGAGAGTTGATTCATTTTTGAAAATCAATATTTTTACTAGTGCAGTCAGTGCCCATATCTGACTAAACTTGTGGTGGATGTCCAGGCCCTCTCTGGAGGTAGACAGGAGAACCAGCAGCAAACATCAGACTTCTGTGTGCTGCAGAGTCACACCAGTGGAATTTTGTAGTTGTTCTACAAATGTATTTAAAATACGTTGAAGAGAGTTGGGCTAATATTGCAGCCCGGTTTCACCGCACAGTACTGAGCGTACCTTTTAGTTATTTTGTTTCCAATTTTTGCATATTTGTTATGAAAATACGTTGTTTTAATGAAATCACAAGTTTTAACCCCAATGCCACTCCATAATAATCAATAAAAGATCCCTTCATGCCAAATACAGTCAAAGACCTTTTTGAAATCTACAAAACACAGAGCTGTGACTCTGTCAGCCTGGCAGAAACCTGAGGTTGTTCTTATTTTTCTCTGTTAATGATGAGTAATAGGCTGCTCCGTCATTACGGAGGGACTTCCCTATATGTTTTAAGACTTGCCAGAGATCTCGCCAGACTAACTGAGATTCTTTCAAATTGGTGGAATGCCCTATTCTTTTAAGTTTTTACGATGTTTGCTTTAATTTGCGCGTTTGAAGGTTATACCATGGAGTGAACTTCCTTTGTTTTACTATCTTCTATTTTATTGGAGCAATAAATTCTGGTGTCAGTCTCAGTGAGCCTGATAATCGACTAGATAATCAATCTGGGATGGACTAAAGTTAGCACAGGAGTCCTCCGTTATAGTGAGACATGGTATTGAATTAAATGCAGATGGAATCGCTTTTTTAAATATAGCTACAGCACTGTCAGATAGACATCTGGTGTAGAAACCTTTGCCAAATGCCGTTTATTTCGGTAGTAAGAATTCAAGTTATTAGGTAATGGTCTGATAAAAGATGGTTCTGTGGAAAAACTATTAGATGTTCTATTTTAATGCCTTATGCAAGAACAACAATACAATACAACAATTCAAGATCGAGGGTGTGGTTAAAGGAGTGAGTGGGTTTCTGTACACTCTGACAGAAGCCAATCGAATGTAATAATGAGATAAACGCAGTACTAAGGCTATCATTATCGACATCCACAGGAATATTAAAATCACCAAAATAATAACTTTTTCTGTTTTAAGGACTAAACTTGATAAAATTCAGAATACAGACCTGGCTATAGTGTTTTCCAGGTTGGGTGTGAAAGACTAAGAACTAGGCTTTTGAATGAGTTATAATTTATTTATTTATTTATTAATAGGCTTGAGTCAAAGATTGCTGCAACACCACCTTGTCGGCCGGTGCCTTGAGGAGTGTGTATTAATATGACTTGGAGGAGTTGATTCATTTAGGCTGACATATTCTTCATGTCACAGCCAGGTTTCAGTGAGACAAAATAAATCAATATGATTATTTGATAATAAATAATTTACTAATACAGCTTTAGCTGACAGAGATCTGATATTTAAGAGTCCACATTCAATTCTCCTATCTCTAATCCTCTAATCCTAAGTTATTTTGAGTAGATCCTCTTCTGTTTACTTTTGATTTAACGTAATTAATTTAAGTGGCCGTAGGGCAGACACAGTCTCTATAGGGTTTTGGGTGGGTAACTGCTCTAATAGAAGGGCAGAGAAGTGTGTAAGACTGCAACTCTGCCAATAACCAGAGTTGGTTTCTCAGTGGGTGTGTCGCTGAGGGGGAGAACCTGTTTGACACGTGAAGTGGTTAGTGGTGAACCGTAGGTTTCTGCTTAGTTTTATGCTTCGGATAGTCACCCAGCCTCCCGGTTACTCAGGGGTTGCTGGGGGATGGCTATCAGAAGCTACCTGCTACAGGGTGGCTGTAGCTATCGTCTAAGCGTCCATGGTGTGAAGCCGTGCTTCTAATTGACTAAGCCTCGCCTCCAACCTAGCAAATAAACTACACTTATACCATGTACCATTATCAGTAAGGGAGGCAGATGAATGGTTAAACCTATGCAAGAGAGAGCAGGAGAGGTAGAGATGAAAGCCATCACTAGTTGTTAGGCTAAAGTACGGTAGCTAACATTAGTGGAACAACGTGTAAACAACTGTTGGATTAAGCGAGAAGTCACTAAAAGAGGGAGAGCGCTATTAGTGTTTAAATGTTTTTTATGTACAGCAGGTAATTAGCCACTTGTACTGAAAAGTATCACACATGACTTGGTTTAGCTGGAGCTGTGAAAGTAAGCTATCAGATAACAGATACGCTGGCAACAGGAAGTGAGACAGTACGCTATGTATGTGACGTGCTGACGTCATACTAATACACGATCCCCACTGGGAGCCAACATCGACACCATACAGCTGGAGACCCAGGCCGTATTGCTGGAGAGAAAGAAGTCACGGGAGAACCAGAACCAGGACTGTCTGGAGCAGACTGTCAGACAGCTGCTGCAATAAAATGAGAGGTTTTCTAAAGGGACTCTGGTGCTCAGAAAACCCTACTGCTTTTTTCCACAGCGTCCTACAAAATTGACACAAAATAAAAGTTCCACAGTAACCTTGAATAGTGTAGTAAGACCATTATTCCAACTCTTATGAAAGTATAATATAATCTTTGATTATTAATTCCATATTTTGTAGTTTTTAAGTATTTCTTTGGTTTCTGAGTCAGTTCTTGGTGGTGTTGGTCTAAACAAGATCTGCAAATGTTCACTCCTCACACTCAGACTGAGAGATAGCGGTGCACTGATCCCAGAAGGCGTTAGATTCTATATGCTTTTCAATTAGACATACTTGTATTTTTGTGTGTCTTCAGCGTTTCGCAATACTCAGGGCGTATACAATTGTTGGGTCTTTGTGTTTCAGGTTAGATTATTTCCAAACTTACTGAGTAGCAAAGTGGGAGCAGTTATTTCAGTCATCCAGGGTTTCATTTTGGTAACCTCTTATACGGGTCTTGTAATATCCTACCCAACACAATAATCCAAAGACTTAGACAGTCTTTGTTGAACAGTGGTTGTTTTTTGTTGTTTTTCTTTTATTTCTATATAGTTTCAATTCAGCTTTATATGCTGTTCTCTTGAAGATACAATTCATATTTTGGATAGCCTTACATATGTTTTCAGTAGTTGCAAGGTAGGGATATTCCATGAACTCTCAAGTAATAATTCAATCTCTACACTATTATTCTTGCCTCTTGGTATTACTCAGTGATGTCTGGGGCCCATCTGTCCTCGGTATATTGATCAGCTACCTAGGTTTAGTGTGTGATATTGTTCTGTTTGAGGAAGAGGGGGATTTGGTTGTGGTTTTTTAAACGGTTTTTTAATCTTTGTTTCTTCTTGGCCTGCACACTTATGGAGCTTAAGCAGTAGTTCAGAAAGGAAGACTCTCTTTACACTCCTTTTCATTCCTAAAGCTCTTGTCTCTTTTTCTCCCTGTGATTACTCTATCAGCTGATTGGTGGGCATCCACTTTGATTAACCAATCAGATGCTGCACAGTTTCCTTAAGCCAATCATATCGTTTCTGTCATACTTTTAAATAAGTTCTCCGCGCTGCTGCTGTCAGTTGTCATTTCAGCTTGAATACAGATACAGACCCTCCTCCATCCCAGGCACCTCCAATCGCTCCTCATTCTTCACCACCACCACCAGTGTCTGGACTCTAGGGGGATTCTGCCTTATCAGAACTCGGCATCGCGGTCCCTTGATTATCCTATTCAGGATAGAGTCCAATCGCCAAAGACTTTGCACTATTCAAATGTTATGCGTATGTAATAAATTATTGTTCAATTCTAAAACAAGTCTCTCCTGATTGAATTACACTTAGCAGGGGATTCCATTTGTCAGCATTCTGCTGTGTGTGTGTGGTGGTCTCAATGGCAACCAATGCTACCAACTACCAACTGTCACTACCTCTTTACCTAAACTCCTAATTTTAAAGAAGTGTTGTTTTAGATCATAAAAGGGCATTAAAAAAAAGTCCCTTTCCACTGAAAACTCCAGAACAGTTTTCCTTCTGATTTCTCCAGAGGTCCTGTATTCCCCCTAACACTAAAATATTTAATGTTGGTACACTGAACTGGGAAGATGGGACAGCAGCTGCCAGCCAAAACCCACATACAACAACGATCGCATTTCCAACAAGAAAACACATCTGCTAACGATAGGTCAACATACAGTTAGTTCCGCAAAGGAGGTTTAATTTTCAGCTCGATTTGTCTGTTTGTTTGTACATGCATTACAGTATAACTCACATTCATTAACATTGTGAGATAGGGAGATTTGTGCTGCGTTCACGTAGTTTCAGAATTAATTTAATTTCGAAACTTTGTTCCCAACTGGGAAAATTCACAGAAACGCCCCTTCAAATCGGAACAACAGCTCAAAACAGCTACCATGTTGTTTAAGAAATAAAATATAATACATCTTTTTGTTTACACATGATGGATAAAAACTCATGAACACACCAAAGTCAGAAGAATGACTTCCCAACTCTGGTACTATCCGAGGAGCACTTGGATGCACCATTGTCTGCGCTCTCACTGCAGTTTCCGAGTGGCATTCTAGTTTTCTTCTACATTGCTTCTTAATTGTTCCAGTGTCGGTGTGTTTGTGTCCAGCACAGATCTGCATTATTTTTTTTATCTATGCTTGCTGTCTTTCCAAAAACTGGAGAGTTTACTCGTGGCAAACGTCAACATCTGCTGCAGCTGATATTGACTGCTGTAGGTTTCTGGCAGGGAGTCATTTCTTGCAAAAACTGACAAAATAAGTCCTGATGTTTCATATGTTCATTAGTTTTATTCCAACAACACGAACAGCAGGTCAAACTGAGTCAACTTCTGTAACTCTTGTGGCATAACGGTATGCTTTTGCATTTTCTGTGATAGACTGTGGCTTAGTGGGTAGCAGGGTCGTCCTTCAATTAGAGGATCGGCGGTTCAATCCCTGGCTCTGCTAGCCCATGTCGATGTGTCCTTGGGCAAGACACTTAACCCCAAATTGCTCCTGTAGCTGTACCTACGGTGTCTGAATATTAGCTACTCCTGATGGGCAGGTGGCACCTTAACCCCTCCCATCAGTTTATGAGTAGTGAATGATGTCATGTAGTGTTAAAGCACTTTGAGTGGTCGGAAGACTAGAAAAGTGCTGTACAGATCCATTTTTACTTCCTTACTGTGCTTGTAAATTGATATAACAATTTATACCATACATTTATATTAGATGGGTATTGCTTGTGGTTATTTTATGTTGAAGTTATATCCCAGAATCTCTCCCTCTCTCCCTCTCTCTCTCTCTCTCTCTCTCTCTTTCTCTCTCTCTCTCTCTCTCTCTCTCTCTCTCTCTCTCTTTAGAAAGCATGGTGATGAAAAAAAGAATTTAAACACATGAATGCCGTTATAGAACAATTCATGGCTTTACAAAAATACCTCTGGATGCTCAAAACCCATCATCACACACGACCTGTGAACTCTATGGAGAGGAAAGTGCAGTATATTAGATTAATATTAACACCTACAGCAACTGCCAAGTCACAAATGGATGTTGTTGTTTTTTACTTTGCTTCTTTACCCCCTCCTTACTTTGTTTATTGTATAATTGGTTGTTGTTAGTGTAGTTTGTGTATTCATTGATAGTTTTGGCTGCTTTGAGCAGGATGCAGTGTTTTGCTGTACAAGGGGTTGAGATGGCGCAGGTGTTTTGAGAAACAAACAGCGACAGTGGAGGTGGTGGAGGGCTGTTCTGCCCTGTGCTAGTTAAGGGCTGCCCGATCTCAGGCCAGCTTTTGCAGGTTGAGGAACAGGCTGAAGGATCTCTCTCTGCCAGAGCTGGCTCAAAGCATATGCCATTGATGTTAATGTGTTTATCCAGGATCAGAGACATTTCCAGGAATATAAAAAAGGCCTGGCTCTATATGAAAAAGCTTGGGGAACACATGAGGCTTGATTGGTGGGTCAGTGGCTCTTGGGGAAATGTCCTGGTCTTCCTGAGAACCTAAGGTGGGGAAATCCTAGGGGTATACTTAAGAAGTGAGGAATTTCAGAGCCAGAAGTGGGAGGGAATACTGGATAAGGTGGAAGCCAAGTTTTCTAAATATAAATGGTTGCTAGCCCATCTATCCTACAGGGGAAGAGATCTGATAGTCAATAACCTGGTTGCCTCATCTCTATTGCACAGTTATTGTTTAAGTGCCACCATCAGGCCTTGTGAAAGATATGCAGCGGCTCCTAGTGAACTTTTTCTGGACTGGTCAACACTAGCCGAGGGCGTTGACTCTGTATCGCCCTGTGGCAGAGGGTGGACAAAGACTGAAAGATATTTTGTCTACAACTGCAGCCTTCAGACTACAGACGACACAGAGGCTGCTGTGTGGCTGCGGTCACTGCTGGTTGGCTCCTGCTCAGCTGCTTCTCAGGAAAGCTGGACGACTTAGGTTGGATAAACAGCTTTTTCTGATGAGGGCATCTGAAGCTGACCTGACTGAACGCACACTTTTTTATAGCTCGTGGTTTTTGGGGAGTTCCTGTCTGTGGCACTGATAGTGTTTGCTGAAAATTGTGCTCTAGTGGACCAATGAGTATGTTTTTCCCTCCCTGAGTGTCAGTCCTGCTGCTGAGGACTGGCTAGAGGGGAGTGCTGGGTGTTTTCAGCTCTTGTGGGACGAAGTAGCTTCATCACAGCTGTATTAAGCTGTATTAAGCTCTCTGGCTAGTCAAGGTGTCAAGGTGGGATGAGGTTTTATCTTCAGACTGTACCCCTAAAAGCAGGGGGAGAGTATTGTAGAAGCCTCCTGTTGAGAAACAAATGGCTGACCTCCAGTGGAGAATCATACATGGAGCAATAGCCATGCACAGAGACAGAGCTCACCTGGATACAAGCACTGGAGAGGGATGTTCTTTTTATGCAAAAACAGAATCTTTTAGTGGTTTCTTTTCCTTGGTTAGTGGGCTTATTTAGAGTGCTGCAAGAATGGGTGGAAGCTTTGGTTGCGAAAGTCTCTGTCCCTTGTCTTTGGGCCTAATTACATAATAAGCAAAAGACTCTTTCTGGTTGTAATTATTTATTTGTTTGGAACTATAACGCTAGCAATCTGGAAGACCATTAAGGATCAGATGTTAAATCCGTGCTAGACTGATGTGGTAGGGTTTGGTAGTTGCTTGTCTGAGGATAGAGCATGCTTTCTATACCCTGACCAGTAATCTGTATTCTTTCAGGGCATTGTGGGGGGATCAGACAGGTTTTATGAACATTGAGGGAAGTTTTTTTGAAGGAGTTTTTATTGTTAGCTTTACTGTTGTGGACATGTTGTGAACATTTTATAATGTGGTTTAAATACAAGTTGTGAAAAAGTCTCCTTTCCGTCTCTCTCTCTCTCTCTCTCTCTCTCTCTTTTAAATTCAATTCAAATTACTTCATTATTAGACAACACTGCCAAAGCATATTACACATATCTCACAATACAAACAGGAGTCTGTAACTGTCCCTCAATTTATGGCAAGCAGAAACATCGACTGCTGCCAGCTTATAGCTGGCAGCAGTCGATTGATAGCTATTGATTTAGAACCAGATAGCATTGAATGTTGCTCTGGGCTTTTGTTTGTGTTTGCCAAAAGATGATGTATTTTCGTTTTAACTGTGTTGTAATTTGGTTGAGTCTAATTGCTGGTGCATTCTGTTCCTTAGGCCTTTGGTTGAGCAGGTTTGTGAGCTCAGCCTCAGCACCAGCTGGGTAAGGGGGATTTCATTTTTGCTCATCTCTTGGCACTGCAGGGCCTGGTAATAACATGAGAGGGATTACTATGTTTTAGATGTGTCCAAAATGTAATTGCTCTTTGTTGTATTTTTCTTATTTGTGGATATTGGCCTAATTTTGCCTTGCATGCATTATTTGTAGTTTTCCTACAGACATGTAGCATGATCTTACATAACTCTGCATGGTGGGTATAAGTGGGGTGTTTATCCCACTGAATGAAATCTTGTTTTATAAGTGGAGCCAACATCTCGCTGTCATAGAGTGCAATTGGTTCAATAACACACTCAATTAGTTTTAGCCAAATTCTAATTGGTTTGGATATTTTCTTTAACGGCATAGAAATCACGCAGGGCTAATTTTTAAATCTAGGTAATTGTAGTTTGTACAGTACAATACATGATTTGAACCAATTGAAAACTTTGGAACTATATCCATATCTTTGGACATCGTGAGATATGGATCTTTTTTGGAAAATCATTATTTTGATCTTTTTCGGGTTCACTGTCAGGGCCCAGGTCTGACAGTACTGCACTGGCAGCTCCAGCCTCCGCTGTAAGCCGTCTACTGTGGGGGACAGCAGGAGCAGGTGATCCGTAAAGAGCAGAGATTTCACTTCCTAATTGTGTACAACATGTACAAAGAAGAAATAGTGGTTATTTCTTCCATGGTGGATGGCGAAAATTAACTGTTTTCATGGCGATAATCCATGCTTCCTCTCCGGCGCGAATGAAGCAAATGACGCGAAGAACCACAAATAGTCATGCGAGTTAACACAACGAGAAAATTTGCTTCGCGTTTGGTGTGAACGCAGCATAAATGAGGAGTTCGGTGGGGAAGACCACGTGCAAGAATGAGTATTAAATGGCATGGGCTGAGAAAGTGGCAGGATCTAAAAATGACATTTATGATATTTTGATATTTTGTGAAAATGCAGAACCAGATCAAAACAAACGAGGAGGTGGATTCATTACAGGAGAAGGTTATAAAAGGTTGAACGGGCAGAAGGAGGTAAGTTCACTCGACTTGAAAATATTGGACTTAGTACCATGTTTAGTTAAAGGTGCCCTATGAAGTTTTCTTGTAAACAATCTGAAATATTGTGAAGACTGCGACCAGAATCAACTGATAGAATAATGAAGAGTATATATTATTATTTACTAATTAAAAAAGTGGATTTAGTGTAAAAATACTCTTGTGGATGCACCCAGTGCCATCATGGGAGACTGTGGATCAGTGGTAGAGCAGGGTCGTCCTTCAATCAGAGAATTGGTGGTTCGATCCCCGGCTACGCTAGTTGATGTGTCCAATTCATGATGTGTCCTTGGGCAAGACACTTAACCCAAAATTGCTCCTGCATGTTGTGCCTGCGGTGTGTGAATGTTAGTTCAATCAGGAGAGACAAGTCATACAAAGAAAAGATAATTATTAATTATTAACAGATGATAAGGTCTTGACAAAGTCTTTAGCGCTTGGACTCTACAGGGAGATTTGTAATTGAGGGTCATCTTCCCCGATCAGCAGCAAGATGAATCCAGACCTGGTGGTGGTGGAGGCTGATGAGGCTGATAGAATGATGAGTTGATGAAGCAGATGGATCTGCGAAGACTGGGCGGAGATGGGGAGGTGGTGGGGTGCGTAACAGCAACATGAATGAACTGAAGGTAGAGAGACAGTCATATGTAAAAGAGACAGCAGCAAAATGATAGGCTCACCATGTAATTGTTTTGTTGTGCTTATTGGATAGAGGAGACCAGCTGATTTAAACAGCTGATGTCATGATTGACAGCCCCGAACAATGACAGCAAGTAAATGAGTGAGCATGCATGAGAAGTGATTGGCAGATGTATGAGAAATAAATTACTGGCTTGGGCATGCAAGAGTATTGTCTTCCGACTGAACTTACGCTACAGCTTCATTTAGAGTCCTGATGGGCAGGTGGAACCTTGCATGGTAGCATGGTCATCAGTGTATGAATGGGTGAATGATGATATGAGCTTTAAGTGGTCGGAAGACTAGAAAAGCTTGATACAAGTTCAGTACATTTATCATTTAACATCATGCCTTGGGCTGCCAACCAGTGTTGACAACATGCTGTTAAACAGGAATGCATTTTTTGGTGCCCCCATCGGCCTCCCTGATCCTTCTGGGCCTGTCTGTGTCCACCGACCTCCTCTGAGGGCAGGTTGGACAAGGAAGGTTGGCAGCTGCCCCTGTGCTGTGGGTGCAGTGTTTCAACCAACCACCGTAGTCTGGGTGATGTCCCAACCAGACGCCTCCTTCCTCTCCTTCCCCTCCTTCCCCTCCCACCCAACCCCTCTTACAACCACCTGAGCGGCGTGCTTCACAGCATGTTCCGAGAGCTGATGGATTTGAAGTGGATATTTTTATGATTATATGAGTACATAAGTTATAGGGGTTACATTATGAAAATAGCCCATAAGAATTGTTTTTGAAAGTATTATTGAGCAAAACCACAGATTTTGCATTTTATACAATCAATTATTATGACTACTTTCAATAAAAAAAATGGCTTTATCCTTACAGGGTGTAAATTCTAAGCATAATATACTGACGTCATTACATTGTGTCAATATGTATCTGTGCATTGTATCTGTGTTTCCAGATGCTGATGGGGACTTCCCTTTCTATCAACTCTCTGGTGAAGGTTAAAGAAGGGCTGCTGAGACAGAGAGAGCTGGAAATAGATAGGTAATGCAGGACTTCAAGCTGCCCTGACACTTCCAGTACTGTTGTTACATGTCTCTGTTCAGACCACATGCTTATGTGTTTCTGTTCTTGTCTCATCTAAGTTACAGGAAATTTGATTTTGAATTCCACTTGTTCCAATCTACGTTGGAATACAAGGGATGTTCCGTGCAAATTTACTGAAAACATAAAAAAACAACTAAAAGTCCACAAAAAAAAATGAATCCCCATGGTGTAGGTTGCTAGGTTTTTCTAGGGTGTATGCTTTGACCATGTCCTGACTGGAGGATGGGCCTAAGCTATTGGCATCGCGGTAGGCAAGTACCAGTGTCTTGAATTGGATTCGACCAGCCACTGGATGTGCTGGGCTGCTGTACTCTAGATGAGCTGCAAAGGTCTGAGGTCACATGCAGGCACGCCAGCCAGGAGCAAGTGGCATTAGTCAAGACTCAAGGGGGTATGTGAATGTAGAATTATATATTACAAATACATAATTATCAAATATTATATATTTGATATTTTTTAAATATATTTAAAAAATATATATCACGTACCACCTGGAGTGCCAGGCAGGGCAAAACATTAGCCATGCACCCGGTCACAACATTACTGGAACCTCTCTAATCTTATCTACCCAACCCGCTTTTTTAAAATATATTTTAAATTAGCATCCATTAAAAAATCCTTTAAAAATAGTTATTTAATAAATATTATTTCTTTCTTTAAACCAAAAATGCTTTGCGCTCGTTAGGGGGTACTTAGCTGAAAAAATATTTCACAAGGGGTACATCACTGAAAAAAGGTTGAGAACCACTGCTCTAGACAGAAGAAAAGCCTAGACAAGAACCTGCGGAATGGACGTATCCTGCTGATGTGGTGGAGAATTAATCTGCAGGAGCAGGTTGTTGACAGTGCAGAACAGCTGGTCATCCAGTGTCACACCGAGGTTCCTTGCAGTCCGAGCCAGGGACAGCATAGAGTTCTCAAAGGTGATGGAGAGGTAACAGACGTGAGATGCCTTCCCTGGAAGGAAAAGCAGCTGACAGCTTTAGGTGTTGTGCAGACCGAGAGATGTCAGCCAGACACGCTGAAAATTGTGCTGCCACCTGGGTTTCAGACCGGGGATCCTTTGTGACGGCAAGGAGGGCAATCCTAGTTAAGTGGCCTGCCTTAAAACCAGACTAGCAGGGGTCAAGAAGGGATTTCTGGTGATGTGCAGAAAACAGCACATTTAAGTGTTATAAAGAAATGGAAGAAGAGAGACAGGTCTGTAATTCTTTACATCAGAAGGGTTGAGTTTGGGTTTCTTTACAAGAGGGTTCTCTCTAGCTGCTTTCAGAGTGTTAGGAAAACAACCAGTTGTCAAAGATATCAATGAGATGAGTGAAGAAAGGAAGTAGGTCAGGAGTTATAGACTGGAGAAGGTGAAAGGGGATCGGATCAAGAAGGCAGGTTGTTGGGTTGTGGGAGGTTACCAGGGTTAGAATCTTATTGGGACAGAGGGGTAAAAAGGAAGTATGATATGATGTAGGGGTCGTGCAATAGATTATTGATATGATGCAAGGGGTCGTGCAATATATTAATGGTGTGATGTGAGGGGTCGTGCAACATGTTGCTTATCTGGTTGTGCAAAATGCTCAACATGTGTAATGTGTGATTGTAATGTGCCTTTGTACATCTACAGGTATGGGTTTGGCTGAAGGGGGGGCTGCAAGGGTGGAAGTGTTTTCTGGTTTGATCAAAGTCTCAGTGAGAGCAAAGAACTGAACCAGAGATGAACTCAGTCTTGCATGAAGCTGACTGACAGTTTCAGAGGCCCCCTGTCACAAGGTGTTGGGTGTGTGTGGAGCGGGTGTGGTAGATAAGATTAGGGAGGTTCCAGTAATGTTTTGCCCTGCCTGGTTTGGCTTGCTCATTCTGTCTTCATTCATATTTCTGTTGTATAATGCTCTCAGACATTTGCATTTACAGTAGACAATGTAGTAAGCAGAAAGACATTCTGTGTTTCAGACAAAAGCAGCAGATCTTGCAGCTCCATGCCCGGATCAGAGAGAATGAGCTCAGAGCACAGCAGGTCTTGCAGAGCCAGAGAGGGTGGTTTGACAGCCCACACATTCAAAATACTAAGGTAACACTTAGCCACATCTCTGTGATAAATGAATATCCAAAATTAAAATGTGATAACCACATCAAATATTTTTCATAATACAAGTTCTGGTTGTCCAATAGGAGTCGGCAATGAGAACACCATGCAAACAGCCATCTGATAGGCTGTGCTGTGATGAAGAACTTAGTAGGAAGCTAGCTGTGGCTGAACTGGAAGTTCTTCATTTGAGCGATTTCTTCATGAAAGTCACACACAAATATACAGAGGAAATCAGAAAACTAGAGGAAAAGGTACTGTTGAGAAATAGCATCCTTGCTACGAAGAATGTATTGCTCGAGGCGCACGACAAAGAGGCCGAGCCCCACTGAGGAATCCGCTAGTAAACAAAGCCGAATAGCGGTTCGAAGTTTAAGTAAAAAAGTATTTACTTTAAAATGAAAACAATTACACCTTAAATACATGATATGAATAATAAGAAAAATGTCCCATGGAACAGGATCACGCAACAGGCCCTCTTCTCTCATCCTGCCGCGTGACCCCAATGACTTCCGGTTCGCGCCGACGTGCGCGCGTCACGCCTCGCCGACGTCTGGCGCAACAATCCGCGCTGCCGTCTGTGCGCCCCCAGAAGTCCCGTCACATCCCTCTGCGCGTCCTTTTATCCTCCTTTGAAGTCCTTGGGTACATCCCAAGTCTCTTAATTGTCGTTTCCTTGCTCCTCGCTCCTCGATCCTCGCCTAAACCGGAAGTTGTTCTGCGCCGCCATATTGACGGCCGTCCCAAAGCTCTTATTTCTGTCTGAGGAGCGAGGAGCGAGGAGCGAGGCGGCATCTCGGAGGAGCCATGAGCGAGGAAGCAAAAGAACAGGCTTCCAGGAAGTGTTTTAAAGCTGGACACACACCCTCACTGTTCATCAGTTATCTGATTGGTCGGACTGATCGCTGGAGTTTCATACCAGAGTGAAGACGATCACAGATTAAACTCTCTATACATTTGATTTGTTTGATTTGATTTGAGTGTTGGGTTTTATGAGTTATATCATTTAAGTTTAACCTGAAACATTGAGCCTAATAAATTAATTCCAGTGTTCAAGAGAAACCATAATCGCCATAATTGCAAAACATACAGACGCAAATAATTCATAAATAAAACAAACGCATTTCGCTGGTAGAAATTGGCCGTGCGCGTATAAGCAGGACACAGAACACAGTATAAATACCACAAACTGTGTATAAATACTCAATGCCATTTGTTAAACAGTTAACTACAGAGAGAAAACATCTCCACTCTGTTAGTGATAATAACGGTGTCTTTATTAGTATAAATAGTAGTTTAACACCATTAAATTAACTGAAAACATTATACGATCATTTTTGTTAATATTTGAAGTGGATTGTTATTGGAATGTGAGCTAAAACTGTCCGTGAGACTGATCATGTGTTCAGACACTATCTCCTCTAAAGTCTCTCCAGCTGTTAAACCGACTGACAGCTGATCCAGCTGTGATCAGCAGCTGTGATCAGCGGCTGCCGACCTCCGTCATCAGAAACAGACGTCGCTTCACGTGACGCTTTCGAGGAAAGGACGTCTCATTTCTCTTAAAACATATTTCCTCGTTTCCTCTCTCCCTGCATGGTTTCCTTGTGTCTCTCCATGCATCCCTGGTGGGCGGGACTAAGACGCAAGGAAAAGACGCAAGTGAGGGAAACGGGGATGCAGTTAAGAGACTTGGGACGCACCCTTAGTCCCGTGTTGTGGCTGAATTTCTTCCGTTTATTGCGTATTCTGCTCGATGATGGCTAATTTCCTTAAAACCTAATTCTGTATAAACTTCACAGCTATTTCCTATCTGACTGCAAGTCACAGGAACTCACTTATGGGACCTCAGTAATTGACCACCCACAGAATACCAGAGAGATTGGATCAAAGTTCAATTCACGTAGATTTATTTGCAATGCGCAGATTACAAATAACTCGAGTTGTTGTCCGGAAGTACAACCCACGAACATTCAGATTGACATAGTTTTTATAATGACACATTCTGATTCAGGTTCAGCCCCCGGTCCCACCCCTTAATCCCGCCCCCTGCGGCCATTTTGACCTCGTATCAGGTGACCTAATGTCTCATGCACGCCATTTTAACCAGTTGACGCCGCCTCAATACAGAAACTGATTACTTCACTGTCTGCCTCATGTTTCCCTCGTCATAACCTTCAACCGCTACTAGTCATAATATCTAGTCCTTCCTTAGCCCTTTGGGTCTGAATCGCTTAAACACCGGCTGGGGGCCAAGGTGCCATCTCTACCGGCCCACGCCAGAATGTGCAAGGCCAACGTGACTTTATCTACTGCTGAGCCTTGTATCAGAGAGCCGTTTGCATGCTTCTCTTACACGCAGTTCCCTGTGTCTCAACTGTGCCCTCCCCTACTAAGCTTATCTCTTCAGACTAATTAAACACTGTTCTCTATGTGGGTCGCCTACAGATCTGGTTCATGTATGAAACTTATAATAATATGTCAGTGATTAACAGATACATACAACTATGAATATTGTGCTCTTAATAACCCTAATATATGTGTTAATGCGGCTTCGTAGTTATCCTAAGCGTGAGACATTTATTAAGCATAAACATAAAATATTTTCCTTCAACACCTACCCACCAAGGATGCATGGATAGACGCAAGGAAACCATGCAGGGATAGAGGAAACGAGGAAATATGTTTTAAGAGAAATGAGACGTCCTTTCCTCGAAAGCGTCACGTGAAGCGACGTCTGTTTCTGATGACCGAGGTCGGAGGCCGCTGATCACAGCTGGATCAGCTGTTAGTCGGCTTTAACTGGAGAGATTTTTAACGGAGATCGTGTCTGAACACATGATCAGTCTCAGGGACAGTTTTTAGCTCACATTCCAATAACAAGCCACTTAAAATATTAATAAAAATGATCGTATAATGTTTTCAGTTAATTTAATGGTGTTAAACTACTACGTACACTAATAAAGACACTGTTATTACCACTAACAGAGTGGAGATGTTTTCTCTCTGTAGTCTGTTACCTGTAACGGCATTGAGTATTTATACACAGTGTGTGGTATTTATACTGTGTTCTGTGTCCTGCTTATACGCGCACGGCCGATTTCTACCGGCGAAATGCGTTTGTTTTATTTATGAATTATTTACGTCTGTATGTTTTGCAATTATGGCGATTATGGTTTCTCTTGAACACTGTAATTAATTTATTAGGCTCAATGTTTCAGGTTAAACTTAAATGATATAACTCATAAAACCCAACACTCAAATACATAGAGAGTTTAATCTGTGACCTGTCTTCACTCTGGTATGAAACTCCAGCGATCAGTCCGACCAATCAGATAACTGATGAACAGTGGGGGGGCGTGTCCAACGTTGAAACACTTCCTGGAAGCCTGTTCTCTCGCTTCCTCGCTCATGGCTCCTCCGAGATGCCTCCTCGATCCTTGCTCCTCGCTCCTCAGACAGAAATAAGAGCTTTGGGACGGCCTTCAATATGGCGGCGCAGAACAACTTCCGGTTCAGGCGAGGAGCGAGGAGCGAGGAAACGACAATTAAGAGACTTGGGATGTACCCCCTGTCTCCGCGTTGCGGCGGGGTCCTTCCACCGTCCCGTGTCGTCGCCGTTTTAGTATGTCAGCCTGTTGCCCGTTCCGCTTCAGGTTTCAAAGGATCTCCCCCGATCGCGCAATACATTGTATCTAACTGCCGTGGCATAATTTACACACGGTAACCATAATACGATTTAAGCATACGATAGTTTTAACACATGGTAATTATGAAATAATCTGAACATACGGTAATTAAGAAATAGTCTAAACATACTGATTATGAAATAGTTACAAAATACCAATTATGAAATTGTTACAAAATATTAATTATGAAAAAGTTACAAAATAAAGGCATGAGACAGTTGCTTTAGGAGCTTTTTTAATTTAACCTTAACAGTACAGCAAAGATTTGTGATTAATTCTCAATCATTTTTACAAAGAAAGTGAAACAAAAATGGTGAACTGAGAAATTAGTCCTTCTGATCCGACACACAACCACAGGAAAACAAATATAGGCCACTTTACCATTCAAAGGGCAAATTACAGTGTTTTTGTCATTCGCCTCTTTTTTAATAATTTAATTTACTAAAGATGACAACTGATGTGAACTAATATGACTAATATGCTTTTTATAATATGTTGAAATTAGTTAATTACATTCAGCATTATAGCATATCAGTTTAATAGTTATATAAGGTGTTTTTTTCACAGATAAAGACAAGGGATCGCTACATCAGTAGTCTGAAAAAGAAGTGTCAGCGAGACAGCGAACAGAACCAAGAAAAACAGCAACGCATAGAGACACTGGAGAAATACCTTTCTGACCTGCCAACGCTGGACGAGGTGCAGGCGCAGGCCCAGCAGGTACACACACATACATACGCACATAGGCTGTGGCTACATAGTACCTGCCAATATAACCTGAGGTGCATTTCATTCATTAGGATTAAAAAAGTAGCAGCGTGTAAATTCTTCCAAGAGCTCCTCAGAGGCAATTCATTCAAAGTCAAGTCAGAGTAGACTAAAGGAAAAGAAAATATTTAAACACGGGAGCAAAGTAATGTACTGCTGTGGACGGGAAAGTAGCAAAACATATTTGAGACAGCAGAAAAAAATCAATATTAGCTTGAGTACATTTACATTTATATTATATTATATTATATTTATATTCTACATTGAGAATATTTTTTACCACTTTAACTTGACAGCCCTTTCTGAAACTGGAAATGAAACTGAAGCTGTTATATTACTCTATGCTTCTCTTCAAAGCCACAAGAAATCCCCAAAGTCACACAATAACGCAAACAAACTAGAAAGTGCATTTCCTGTTGAAAATGCGTTGGAATGCTGAAAGCTGAAACCTGAAATATTTGAAAAAAATGAAAAAATTGCTGAAAATACAGAAAATAGCTGAAAATACAAAAAAGGGAAACTACTTCCTGAAAAGCCCAAAATCATTTAACTGAACTGCTGAAAAGCCTTGTCGTTGAAATGTATAACTGGAAAAGTTGGAGGCAAAACTGCATCATCTAAAGAATCCAAGAGCTGAATTACAATCCAGGAAAAGCTGGAAGCTAAACGATTTTATTGTCACGGTAATAGTAGTGCAAGTATTAGTAGTAGTAGTGGCAGTAGTAAAAATAACTGAGAAAATGTGGAAATTTCAAATTACTTTCCTGAAAAAACTTTAAAGCCCAAAAGCCAAGAACTGCACTGCTGAAAAACCTGTTAGTTGCATTTTAAAAGAAGGCAGAATTGGAAGTTGAACTGCATTATCTAAAGAAGCTAAGAGCTGAAATTCAATGCAGGAGAAGCTGGAAGCTAAACTGTTAAACTATAGAAGTTGTTGTCGTATTACTACTACTTCTTGTTACAACCACTACTTCAGTGGTTGTAACAAGAGTAGTAGTAGTTGAAATAAGAGAGAGAGAGAAAAGTAAGAGAGAGGGAGAAAGAGAGAGCGATGCAGAGAGAGAGACAGAGGGAAGGAGAGAGAGAGAGGCGGGGAGAGGGGGGAGACAGAGAGGGGAGAGAGAGGAGGAGAGAGGGGGAGAGAGAGAGAGGGGAAGATGTAATCGTAGTAGAAATAGTGGTTGTACCAAGAGTAGTTTTCGTGGTAGTAGCAGAAGCAACATCAGTAGTAGTAGTTGAAATAAGAGAGAGAGAGAGAGAAAAGTAAGAGATAGAGAAAGGGGGAGAGATAGAGAGAGAGGGAGGAAGCCAGAGGGAGAGAGAGGGCTGGAGAGAGAGCGAGAGGAGAGAGACGGAGCGAGAGAGAGAGACGGAGAGTGAGAGCGACAGAGATGTTAAGAGAAAGAAAGAAAGGGAGAGAAGAAAGAGAGGAAGAGAGGTTGAAAGGGAGAAAGGGGAAAGAGGGAGAAAGGGAGTGAGAGATTGAGAGAGAGGTTGAAAGAAACGGAGAGGAAGAAAGAGAGAGAGAAAGATATTGAGTGAGAGAGAGAGAGCATGAGAAAGAATGAGAGAGAGAGGGAGAATGAGAGAGAGAAGTTGAGAGTAAGTGAGAAAGAGTAAGAGAGAGAGAACTTGAGAGAGAGAGACAGACAGACAGACAGACAGACAGACAGGAGGTGTTACAATGCCTTTGACTGAATATCTCCAAGTCATTTGTGTATGTGTGTGCGTGTGTCAGTGTCTGTGCATGTGTGTGTGTCTGTCTGTGTGTGTGTGTCAGTGTCTGTGTGTGTGTCTGTATGTTTACAGTGTCTGTGTGTCTGTGGCAGTGTACTTGTCAAACTGCAGTAATTAGCTCATCACAAACACCTGGGTGCTTTCAACATCAAAGGTTTCCATAGTGCTAACTTTAAAGAGACTATACAGTTCCATAGGGTTAACATGGAGTTAAAACCTGTTGAACTATCTCAAAACTCATATAACTGTAGCTCCTATTGCTTCGATATCTGACCTTGAGAGGAAGGACGACTTGATGTACAGATAGTGTGAACGTTGGGTCTGTAGTGTAAAAAAGGTTGCTTTTATGGCAACATAGAAATCGGGTACGGTTGTCTGTGCGAGATCTTTTTGGAGTCAGAGGTAACATGGGTCTCTATGGAGCAGAGAAGTGGATTTTCTCTCACTTTCAGATATTTTTAGCCAAATGTGGGAATTTGTTGGCCTTCGTAGTCATGTGTGTACGACAAGCACAAGATTAGCTACGTTTATATCTTTAAATGATGCCTGAAGAGTGAAAATTGTGGAATAGGAGCAAAATACAAATATTTTTTTCACAAGAAACTGAAGCGCCTCTAAACTCTGCGATGACATCACGTGCTCTGAGCAGTGCAATACACACACATTATAAAGTCAGAAAAGGTCTGAAAAAAGCATAAAACATAAACGCTGACAGTTCAAAAAGTATAAAATATATGAAAAAGCTGAATCATATAGTACTATTTGAAGATTTTGTCAACATTTAAAAGTTTAAATGGTGTCTGTAGCTGAAAGTATGCAGAACCTTTAAGCTTTTAAAGTTGAAGAAGTTTAAGAGGATTTGAAGATTTGAAGATTTTCTCCATAGGATCCCATTCAAAATAAAAACCATAAAAAGCTTAATGTTTCAAAAAGTTGAAAAGTTAGAAATATGAAAAGTCATAGCCGGCGTTTCCTTAAAGAGCTGAACATTTTGATAGCTGAACGGTTTCTCGTAGCTGAAAGTTAACAGCATTCCAACAATAAAGATGTGAAGAACAAATTTTTATTGTTGGAATGCTGTTAAGCATTCCAACAATTTGAATACTTAACAGCATTCCAACAACTAACTGATATGACTTCGTACTGCAACATAAATTGTTTTTATCAATAGAGTCTGGTGGCTTTGAAGATAGCTTAGATAGTGGCTTAAGTTCTCCGTCAGAAAGGGCTGACGGCAAGGGAAAGCGATGAAAGCATTATTCTAAATATTGCATACCCTTAAACTGTTAAGTGCTCCCGTGCTGGTACTGTTGTCTGTTTCTTCAAACTCCATCTACTTTAGATAATGCTCTGAATATTGAGAAGTAACTCATACAACCCCACTTTAAATAATCCACATTTTGAGTATATTTATCACAGTACTGGCACCAGAAAGCAGACATACAAATACAGTATAGTGTCAAAACCAGTAGTATTGTTTGAGTAATTTGTGTAAACTGTTAAGAGGAATATGTAAATGTTTTTATTGTAAAGCTTAATTTGTTATTGAAATATAGTACACCTCAATGATATCTGCCACACATGATTCTGCTCAGTGACTACACTGTGCTCGTTTGTGTGTGCTCAGCAGGTGGAGGTACAGCAGAAAGCCAAGCATCTGGAGAAAACAGCATCTCGATTACAAAAGAGCCTAGAAGAAGGATATGCTCTGATGATGGAGAAAGACATCAGGATTGAGATGCAGGCGATGAGGGAGAAAGAGTTGATTGCATCTGTACAAAGGTACATCCACCATTTGGTCTTGACTGACTTTTGCTGATTTAAGGTGGAAAAAATGGTGGGGACTTAACTGCTTTGGACAGATGCAAAACTAGAAAATTATCCAATTTTACATTTTGATATTTGACAAGGTTTAACAAAGGTGATAATCCAACTGAGCACATACTGTTAAACTACTCAATTCCCTGTTTTGTATGACTTTCACTGACCTCCCGTTGCTGGGTTAGCCTGAATTTTGCTCGGACCGGACATTATTAGATACCAGCAGCCTTCCAATCTCTACACCCCACATGTATGCAAGTACAAAGTCAGGGTTATTAGCAATAGGTCCAAAGAATTTATATTAGCTAATTCCAAAGTATTTACATATGCTATTCAAAGACTTGCACATGTTTCTAACTATAAAATTGTCTTTCATCTTAGTTTGCAACATTTGGTAACATACAAAAGGTAAACCTATCATTGATTCATTTTCTAGATCTATGCTTTCCAAATCTGAAAAGGAGAACTGACTATCTTTAACCCATTCTGTGATCTCAGGTGTGAGGCCCAGTGATAATACATCAAATTTGGTAGGGTTAATCCAGATGCAAAACCAGAAAATTAGTCTGGTGCGAAGAATCATAAAACTCACAAGAGTCACGGATCAGATCACAGATCGGATCAGCACGAAAGAAAAAAGGTAGCAAATATAACCTTTAGACATCCCTGATCAAATTATTTTGCCGCCGATACTAATTGCCAATCATTAATGATCCATATTGGCAGATACAGATCCCTTTATTGTTTGATTCACCACCATCAACCCCACTGGCGTCCGGATCTCTCTGCCTAACATGATAAGGGAAGGTGAGCAGGAAGTGGAGTCCTGCACAGCAGACCTGTACACCATCAACACAAGGGGAATATGGTCATCCCAGTCACGTTGGTGTTTAGCTGTCACTATGGCCAGCTGCTGCGCCAGCATGCAGTTAAATCGTTCTGGGGATGGAGGGCTGTAGTACAAGTCTTATGGGAGCCCAGTTTTTCACACATCGAAGACACTGGACTCAAAGATTCTGCCATGGTCTGTGTGGATGACTTCAGGGGCCTCAAACCTGCTGAACATTCCTCCCTCCAGAGCATATTTTAGTCTTCTCCCTCTGGTCTAGCTTCAGGCCACTTAGTAAAATAGTCCATGGCAGTGAGGATGTACAGTGTTCCCTGTATGGGGAAAAGGCCAGAGAACATCAATCGGTGGTTCGATCCCTGGCTCTGTTAGTCCATGTAAACCCAAATTGCTGATGAAAATGTTCTTAGTAACCCAAAAAGTGACCAGATCCTGTAGCCTATGCATTGCTTGGAGGACTGTCTCCTGCAGCACCACCCCCTGCCACTGTGTCTCTCCCATAGCTGACTCTTTTGACCCGCTCTTTAACACCCCATCATGCAGGCGCAGGGCTTAAAACATAGTCCCTTTGTGGCAACCTAAACCACAAGTTTGTCACCGCTGCACCCCCACCCAAGTGAGCACCAGCCTTATGTGGACCTCCACAAGGGCTCTCTGCAGCTACGTAACACTCTTCTTTCCAATCAAATGCCACCCCTTTTCGCAGTAGGCGGAACAGAGTTGCAGCTATGCAGGAAAGTCTGTAATAGGAGTACAGGCCCAGGAAGCTTTTCCAATCCTTCACAGTCTGCATCTTCTCATCCATGGTGCCCTGACACCGCCGCCCCCAAGCCTTTGCCTAATATCTGCTCCATGTGCATTTATTTGTGTTTCAGAAGTAAAATGTAACTGCAGAATTCTGCATGTAAAGATTCTGTTGGATGTTTGTCCCAACGGGTATAGCTATGATGACTGAGTGGACGTCATACTTCACTACTGTACAGCGCAATGGGCAAGATGACACTATCAGATATTTTAAGATAGATTTTAATTGGAATTTGGACTTATAAATTTCTCTCTTAATTGCATTTAAAGCTCTTCAAGCTTGTTCTTTTAGTGTATTCACTGCAATGTTCAAACTCCCTGATGCTGTTATGGTTAAACCAAGGTAGGTATAGCTCATATTATATTCAGTGATATGGTTATTCATGGGAAACTGGTATTTGTTCTTCTGACATCAGGGGAGTTTTTGAAAGCATTACATTAGTTTTCTTCATATTTACTGCCAGGGCCCAGTTCTGAACTTTTCTACTATGTCGAGCTGTTGTTGTAGTCCTTTTTCAGTTGGAGACAGTAGTACCAGATCATCAGCATATCTGGGTGGGAGAGGCCAGGAACTGAACAGCACGTTCATTTATATACACGTTAAATAAAGTATGAGTTCAATTGCATCTATCATCCATCCTCCGAGCAGCACTCATAGATGTCTCCATCGTGCTTTTGCCTCTTCCTCTTTCCAGTACAGTCTGACTCACTACAGATATGACACCATAGCTTCCTCTAGCAACTTGTTGGATTACCAGAATTAACTCTACCGGTCAATTTAATGTAGGTTTATAGCCTGTTGGACCTAAAAATTCCTTTGCATTAATTTTTAACAAACTCCTTATTCTCCATTAAATAAAAAAACTGCTCTTAACATGTTCTCTTGCATTGGTAAGTACATGTCTGTCTGTCTGTCTGTCTCTCTTTGTGACCACATATCTTGTCTTGGTAAAGCCTGCAGCAGAAGGTGCAGTACTGTTTGGACGATGGGGTGAGGTTGCCCATGCAGGAACGGAAGCTGCTCGAGGTGGAAAACACTCGACTCCTGGAGCAACAAAACCACAGCAGCAGGGTAGCATCCTAAACACACACATGCACAAATGCATGCACACATACACAAATAAGTCCAAAACCCATTAACATGTTATTTCTGCTCTCCACCAGCTAATTGAGCATCAGAAAGAACGGATTGAGAGACTGACCGTGCTGCTAACGGTAGGGTAACAAACAAAGGCACACCCAAGAGCTTCACCACCTTGGGCTCCACAGAAAAAAGGAGTGTGTCTAAATTTAAAAGCAATCAACTATAGTAGTAAAAACTGTGTTCCCCCACTGTGTCCCTGGGCAATTAAAGAGTAAAGAGTCAGCTGGCAGTCTATATATTTATAAAACAGCTAAGAAAAGGTGTTTTAAGAGAGTTTTGTGGGGACACTAATGCACGAGCAGGTTCAGAACCTAGACGACATAGTTTAAATATATAATATTTGTTACTTAGTAGTTCTCAACCTGAAATGTCCTTTTTGATGGAGAAAAGCCATCATCTCTCACCTCATACACATGCTGTATATACTTCCTGTAAAAAAGAATCCATGCTTACCTGTCACATTCTGTGCTTTCTTAGGCCACCAGTACAAGACTGCAAAAGAGAGGAGGCCTTTCTCATCGACAACAGGCTTATCCACTAGAAAAGGAGGCCAGCCTGGCCACCCCATCTAGAGCCGTCCCTCAGGTATCAGTGCTGGAAGTGTTAACTTCAGGTTTTTCTATCTGTCTTGCTGTAAAATATATTATGAGTTGAGAATGGACATGGTTACTGACAGTACTAATGACTAAGGTTAGATTGTTCAGATGTCTTCTAGAATTTTAGCATAATCCAAACTGATCTGAACTTAACTTTGTGTCTGTATTAAACCACACCAACTCCTAAAGACATACAGTATGTGTCACATATAAAAACACCTACTACCTGTAGTGTGTCAAATCTCCTACTTTCTATATGCTGTGAAGTAGTGAACTAGACCCATGACCAGTGTGGATGTTAACCTGGTCCCAATAGACCCCAAGCCAGCGCTCCTTCAAGTATTTTTAACTAGGCAGTATATAGAGAATGACACAGCTGGCCTGAAAGATCAGAAGGGACAGAAACTTTTACCTTAGTGAGGATGTGTGGTTCACACCATCTTTAGGTATGACCCATCTTTTAATAAGGTGTCATTTCTTGATTAAAAACAATGGAAAATACACTCTTTGTGAAAATGGACATAGGCCTAATAATAATAATAATAATAATAATAATAATAGAAACTTTTAAAAAGTCTTAAAAAAAACAAAGTGCTTCACAGACATGAAGATAAAGTACACAATGCAATTACAAATTAGAAAGTTCAATGCAGACAAGAAATAGAGACAGGTAATGAATGAAATTCTTAAGAATGAATCAAAATATGAAAGCATCAAAGAAAAACAAATGAAAAGCCATTTTATAAAAATGAGTCTTTAAAATAGTTTTAAAAGAGGACACTCTGGTAATAGAAATGTTTGCATAGAATTTAGTCTCTGTTCAGATTTTCAATTATGAACTTCTCTGTTGAATTAATTGAAAGCTATAATTTGAAAGTAGCTTGAAAACACAGGCCTACTTGTGCAGCAGCCCTTTTAAACACATTTATTTATTTACCATGCTGATAATTGTAGCACTAAATCGATTTGATATAAACAACTTTCATCAGTCCTATGATTGCTGGCCAGTGTATATAAGTAGTGTAGCGTTGGTTGTAAATCTATAAACCAGCAACACTGTTGCATTTTTTCCAGTTGCAAATATTTTGTGTTGTGATCACTTTCATTTCTGGCATTATTGCAGGATCTTGTCTTAACTGTAGGGAGGTCAAAAATACAGCTCATGTCATTCAACTATGGCCATTTATATAGCACTTGATGTTTGGATCACGCCACCAGATTGCCATTTACTAAGCAAAAATAATTAGCTAACTTAGTTTTCCTGCTTTCCTTCTTTAAGATAGATATATTCCCTCTTTCTCTCCATTGTTTCCAAGTCATATGGGCTTAATAAGGTTTGCCCCATTTTTATTTCTTTGAACAAAGACAACCTGTCCTCCAGCACATTTCATCCATCCAATCATAACCAAATTTGCCACGTTTAGATGACTTACAGGCATGGCCTATTTTAAATAAATTTGAATGCTTTATGCCATTTGTCATTTTCACATTTTTCCCACTGTATATGAACTTAGTAGTAGTATCTTTAGCGATCGACTCTCAAGGATTTAACTATCTCTTCACAACTATCAAGATTTGGGAGGATTCATCATGCTGTAAAGAAACTAGTCAGCCTAGCTTCCTAACATGTGATTCCTACCTTTTTTGTTTCGTTTTGTTTTTTCAACATTATTTTAATATATTATTATTTTTCCTGCACACTCAGAGGCAAATTCACAAAGAATGGATTGGGGCTGCTGACTGCACCGTGAATCATCATTATAAATCATTTGCGACCACTATCTGCCCTTTTTATAAGTAGGGAGAGGGAAGAAATACTTTGTTTATTTATTTGTAAAATAAACTTTTTTCTCGTTTTTTTTCCTCATTAATTTTCAAAAAGGACATGTAGGGGAGTTTTATTCATTTTTTTCATGAAACAACTGCTACTGCATTCCAAAATAAATGAGTTTGAGCTGACACTCCTGCACTTCAGCTCTCAACAACTCTCTGAAGACGCTTAACGTTTTTTGCAATAAGGCTCATTTGTAGGGGTGACAGCGAGTAATATCACAGTTGGATATATTTTGAATAGCATAGAATTGCATAGTAAGGGCTACATTTTTTGCCAAATGTCTGCATGTTACCTAATTTCAATACGTGCAAATATGACAGGAGCATAGACGCTGTTTGCTTGGCAGCGCAGTTTGGGCTGCATTTCACCCTTTATGTTGCCTTGAGAATAACACAGTTTCTTTTCGTCTTATACAAATTAGACGAAAAGAAACAGCAAGTTTACAGATGCAAAACCCGCCCAATACGTATGGCCCCTCAGTGTTTTGTTCATTGTGAAATATATAAAGGTGGGGTTCTATCAAGCATTACTCTGTATTTTATAGGCCAAAATGTGGTGATGGCAAATGACCATACTGGTAAAACTCACTGGAACACGCAGTCCTTTAGAACATACCAGTCTGATACACTGGATCGGGATTTGCGCCAGAACAGACTTCTTTAAAAATGTGACCCATCCACATTGAATACTGCTCCTTAGTCATTGTGTCATAAAATGTCAAAAACACAAATATATACATTTATAATCAAAATCTGCCCACTGATGATGATGTGTAGTTACACAAAGCGTCATGTTACTTACAGAGGGATGATTGCACACAGAGATAGAGAGATATGGAGATCTTTTCAACTGATAAAGACAGGAAGTGCTTATATAAGATCAACACAAATATCTGGAGAAGGAACGTTGGACTGGAGTATCCCTGAGGGTCAGGTTTCCTGCTGCATGCATCTAAAATATGTGCCTTTGTTTCCCGCTGAAAACCAGCAGCAGGTATATGAAGGGCTGTTGGTGCATCCCCGGTCCAATGTGGAAATGCCTGAAGTAGGCCGGCTGCTGAAAGAGATGTCCCTGTGTCTACTGGACCTCCAGGCTCTCTGCAGCATATTGGCTCAGAGAGCACAAGGGAAAGAGCCCAACCTGTCTCTGCTACTGGGCATGAAATGTATGTGGTAACACAGACATAAACACATAGTCTTTATGCAAGGCTTTGAGTAACGGTAAATAGTGAGGTATTTATCTATGATTGGCACAAAGGGGCGTGCATCAGTAGTACTAAAGTCTATAAGTACTCTGTCTTCTGTTAAAGTAAATAGTACCACCTTGTAGCAAAACTATTGTACTGCTTAGTTACAGCAGGTGAATATTTGATTTAAGTCTAAAGCACAACAATATAGTATTTTCAGTGTTAGTTGTAATAGTACAAGTCTTTAAACTAAATCTCAGTTGTTACCTGTCTTCCCCATTTCTGAATTGACCTTTCGCTAAGCCTGTCAAGCTTTCGCACCCAAACATGTCAAATCAGTGAGATATTCCAAAAGAGATAATAGCAGACTTCTGGAATAATTGCTCTGAAATATCAGAGAGAAGTCAACAAAAAGTACATTGGAGAGCTAATGTTACATTCACACAGTGTTTCTCAAACTGTGGGGCGCGCCCCTCTAGTGGGTATTATAGGTGGGGCGCAGAGGGAAATGCTGAATATTTTTATTTCAATAACTTTATTGAGAACTTTATATATTGTACAAAGTACACGGACATAAAACTTGCTGTGTTCACACCAAAATACGAATATTCGCGCCGCTTTACTCGCCGGACTATTTGTGGTTATTTCGCTTCATTCGCGCTAGACGCGCCGGAGAGGGGGCGTGGCTTATCTCCGTGGAAATAGTTAATTTCCGCCATCCACCGTGGAAGAACTAACCACTATTTCTGCTTTGTACATGTTGTGGAAGTCCCACAAACGTTGGAACATCAGACGCCCTCGTGTCTGGGTTCATAACATCATCCGTAGCCGCACACAGCTTCTCAAGGATCGGGATCATCTTCTCCTCTCGCAAGACGTCAGTGATGACGGGCGGTGCTTCTCAACGCTGATTGGCCTTCGCAACACAGCGTCACGTGAATGAGGCGAATTGTTCGCGTCGCGCCGTTCGCGTCGCCCGGCGGAGCTTCACGTACAGTACTTTCGTGTAAATGTTTACGTTACGCCGTTAACAGGTTACGGTTGCGCATGCGCGACGGCCAAGCTCCTTGGCGACTCACGGGCGTTCTGCTTCCCTTCGCCACATCCTACCTCTGTGAGATCGGTTTCTCTGCTGTTGTCTCTCTCCAAACAAAGTACAGATCTGAGCTCAACATTGAGCATGGATTGAGAGTGGCCGTATCAAGTCTGACACCCCGTTTAAAAAAGATTTGTAGTGGAAAGCAGGCTCACTGCAGCCACTAATACTGAGACAACTTGATGGCTCACACATATCTGACCTGATTTGGTTTTGCAGAGGTTGCATGTTATTGTTGTTTTAAAAATATATGCAGTGTAAAACTCAGTAAAACTCTGTCAAATATTTGAACTGGTTTTGTTTAGTATTTTACAGATTGTACTTTATTGTTATTATCTTGAAAATATATTCAGTGCAAAACAGGTTAATTGCAGCCACAATAAGCTATGTTTTGCCAAATATTAGTTATTTTTTGCACAGATAGAACTTTATTTGCATTGTTCTAACAAAGTGATTGCACATTTTGTTTTTGTCTGATGGTGCAATCTGGTTTACTTGAAAGTGATTTGCAATTTTCTTTATCTATTAGTTGAAAAAGCACAGATGGAGGAGTCACAAAATGTTGCTATTTCAATACAAATTCAACATGGACCATTTTGTTACAATTTTGTTGGGCCGGTGGGGCATGAACATTTTTCTTCCTCCAAAGTTGGGCGTGACAGAAGAAGTTTGAGAACCACTGTATTCACAACATAATTTGTTGTTGGATTATTGAAATAAAGAGGCCATTCAAATTGAGGGAAATCCTCACCCTCCTCACTCAAATGCAAATGTCTACTCCCATGTCTTGACTACTCAACTAAAGGACAAACATATACAGGAACAACAACGTTTATGCACAGCAGGATAAGTCAATATATTGTTGTTGTTTTTTTAAGCTAAATTAGCAAAGCTTAGTAACGTTTAATGTAAATTATGTCTCCCTAAAGCTTTCATTATCTAATACAAAACCAAACTATCCCACTTTTCCATTTGTTTAAGCGTGCTAGGATATTGCTTGCACACCCGGGACTACTCTGGATATCATATTAATAAATTTATGAATACATTTATGATCATTAATATTCAACCAACTTTGTAGCTAACGTGTTTAGCATTGTGGTGGCAGGGCGTGGTTAGGCTCAATTGCAGGAGGGGAATGGGGGTGTGGCTCAGGGAACGGTGCCAAGAAGAGGCCTAATTGGCCTCAGCTGAGGGTAATTGGGTTGCTCCCCAACATAAACGGCAGTAGGGACGAAGGGAGGGAGAGGAGAGCAGGCACGGATTCTGCCACATCGGACCTACGCCGCCATCACCCACAGACAGACAAGCGGACGCAGCAGGTGCGCTCAGGGGCGAGGCCGAGAGCGCACTACCAAGACCGCAGTGAAATCCAATAATAAAGCTCGGTAAACAAGATCCTGTCTCAAGGGGAAAGCACCCACGGTAACGCTAATGTGTTACACTGGCACTCAACGCGGGTTCCCCTTAAATAAAAAATAAAGCACATGCAAAGTGACGAGGAACACCCAGGTCTGCCGGCCCAGCCGATCGTCGCGCTGGGGCAGATGCTGGGGATGGGGGTAATAGAAGAGTCCAACAGTGCCTGGTGTAGCCCCATTGTTCTTGTGGTCAAGAAGGATGGATCTATACGGTTCTATGTGGACTATCGCAGGGTGAACGATGTGTCATGTTTCGATGCGTACCCAATGCCCCGGCTCGACGAACTCCTGGACCGACTGGGCACTGCGCGTTTCTTTACGACGCTGGATTTAACCAAGGGCTACTGGCAGATTCCTCTGTCGCCAGAGTCCAGGGAAAAGACGGCCTTCTCCACTCCGTATGGGTTATACCAATTCACCACGCTTCCCTTTGGGTTGTTCGGGGCCCCAGCCATTTTCCAACACCTCATGGACTGGGTGCTGCGTCCGCACGCTGCATATGCTGCCGCCTACTTGGATGATGTGATCATCCACAGCACCACCTGGGTGGAGCATGTGCAGCGGGTGGGCGCGGTGCTGGAGTCCCTGAGGCAGGCGGGGCTCACCGCCAACCCAGGGAAGCGTGCAGTTGGACGGAGGGAGGTATGGTATCTGGGGTACCACTTGGGCGGTGGGCAGGTGCGCCCTCAGGTGGACAAGACCGCCGCTATCGCAGCCTGCCTGCGGCCCAAGACATAAAAAGAGGTGAGGTGGTTTTTGGGGCTGGTGGGTTACTACAGGCGCTTCATCCCAAATTTTGCAGATCTGACCAGCCCCTTGACCGACCAGACCCGGAAAGGTGTCTCAGATCCGGTCCAGTGGATGGAGCAGTGCCAGTTGGTGTTTGAGAGGGTGAAACAGGCTCTCTGTGGGGAGCCACTCCTTCATACGCCTAACTTCGCTTTTCCCTTTACTCTGCAGACTGATGCATCGAACAGGGGGCTGGGGGCCGTTTTGTCCCAGCAGGTTCGGGGGGTCGACCGCCCTGTCCTATACATCAGCCGCAAGCTATCCGAGAGGGAGGCCAGGTACAGCACGGTGGAAAAGGAGTGCCTGGCCATCCGGTGGGCGGTCGACTCCCTGCCCTACTACCTCCTGGGACGCTCATTCACCCTCTATTCGGGCCACGCTCCGCTCCAGTGGCTCCACCGCATGAAAGACACCAACGCCCGGATCACTCGGTGGTATCTGGCTCTACAGCCTTTTAATTTCAAAGTGATCCATAGGCCGGGGCGCAGATGGTTGTGGCCGACTTCCTCTCCCGCTCACAGGGGGGGTGGGTGTAGGTCAGGCCGGATGGCTCCCTGGCCTAAGTCGGCCGGTGGGGGTATGTGGTGGCGGGGCGTGGTTAGGCTCAGCTGCAGGAGGGGAATGGGGGTGTGGCTCAGGGAACGGTGCCAGGAAGAGGCCTAATTGGCTTCAGCTGAGGGTAATTGGATTGCTCCCCAAAATAAACGGCAGTAGGGACGAAGGGAGGGAGAGGAGATCAGGCACGGATTCTGCCACATCGGACTTACGCCGCCATCACCCACAGACAGACAGACAGACAAGCGGACGCAGCAGTTAACCCTAACCTAACCCTAACCGCAGTGAAATCCAATAATAAAGCTTGGTAAACGAGATCCTATCTCAAGCGTCTTTGTGCTAGGGGGAAAGCACCCACGGTAACGCTAACGTGTTACAAGCATCTTACCTTGGAGCAAACAAAAACGTTTTTGTTGATCTTCGATGTATTCAGCTGTGAGTGAGGTCTTCCACACTGATATATCCATAGCCAACATCTCTCTTGTTTTTTTGGCTCCGGTAAAAGTGAAAAATATGACACCCTCCTTTAAACTTTGAGGATAATCTGCTGTCGTACTTACAGGTTTCTTACACACCCCTGAAAGCCTGACAGGCCTCCTGCGCCCAGTAACGGTTGCTAACGAAGGATTGGACAGTGGCCGTTCTTGGGAGGGGCTTAGTTACGTTTAAATTTACTAGGTAACAGTCTGGCACACTGTATATTATCGGCTACCTTTTGATAACGTTTTGCACTGTGTTGCCTCTGTACAGCATTGACTGTTTCGGCGGAGGACAGTGACTGCAGATTGGTGGAGGAAGAAGAAGTGAGGTTCAAGCTGCTAGAGGTCGGCCAGCTCAGGAGAGACATTGATGACCTGAGGAAAAGCATCTCAGACCGCTACGCTCAGTGTAAGGCTGACACCTGTGTCTCCCAGTGACACCTAGTACTTCTTTCAAATTCACAAACTTTCAAGGATTTTAAGGGGGTTATGGGGTTAAACAGGAATGTTCAAACTGGATATGTATATTGACCGTTGTAATTCCAGCTTCAGCTATGTGGAACTCATGCACCTCTCCTGTGCTGCATATCAGACTTCTAGACATGACATAACCGTAATGTCTGAAAAAGCAATACGAACTGTGCAGATGTGCTGATAAACACCGGATGAAAGTCAACCATAGGACTCCTTTGTAATCAATGGGCAGACAATAAATAATGCACTAATGCCTCATCAGTTGATACTTAGCGGTTTTTCAAACCAGAAGAAAACTAAACAATTCAAGAGCTGTTTGAGTGCTTGTGTCATCACATTTATTTGGTATCATGTTATGTATAATTTTCCATTCATCACTTTTTAAAATGCTTATTTCCAGTTACTATCGTGGGAATCTTGCAGCCAAAGAAGCTTAAAGAGCTAACTGAAACAGCACATGCACTTTTTGGTCAATTCAGTCTTCTGAGCACACAGGCACGTTAGAGAATGAATTGGTTCCAGTACCAAGCCCGATTTATCAAACAAACTCATGTTTTGTTCATATGATTTCATTGGTTTGTACAATTTAAGTACTCTAGGTAACTATAACAACCCAAACCAAAGGTCAGTTTTGGTTGTCGTTCAGTCCAACAAGCATCAGTTCCTCTCGATGAGAAATGTTTTGATATTCTTTTAGTTTTACTGCCAGAATCTTTAATGCCAACGGTATGTTTATAAACTAATGCTTCCAAGTAGTACTTTATTTTATGGCATTTTACTCTTTGTTCGAATGGAAAATAAAATAATTTTTTCCCAGATAACTTGTAAGATTTCTCACAAACTGGTCTCACAAAATACTTGCAGTAAATTGTGCTTTATTACATGCACACAAGCAACATTTATCTGCACTTCAACACTCCACACTGCAGAAAATCAAGTGTATCATTGTAATCATGTACTGAAGATAAAGGAAAAGAGTTTTGTATTTTGTAAGCAGACATGAGGAAAGGATGGAAGCCTGCTTGGAGAAAGAGGTGAAGACATGAAAGGCAGAGATGAAAGGTGAGCCAGGTGATGTATCTGTATATCAGCAGGGTTGTCCTTTAATTAGATAATCGGAGGTCCAATCCTAGTCCATGACTGTGTCCTTGGGCAAAACACTTAACCCCAAATTGTAGCTGTGCCTACGGTGTGCAAATGTTAGTTAGTCCTGATGGGCAGGTGGTAGCTCCTCCCATCAGTGTATGAATGATGTCATGTAGTGTTAAAGAGCTTTGAGTGGTCGCAATACTAGAAAAGCGCTATACAAGTACAGTCCATTTATATGGTAATGTGAGGAAGAAAAACATGTCTGGAAGATTGAATCAAAAGTGCAAAATATGCTATGAAAACTTGTTACGACCCAGCTCAAAGGCTGCAACATGTATGGGAGACCAGACGGGTTAAATGCAGTGAGTAGACATTTATTTAAAGAACACACAACTTAAAAACAAATAAGCCGTAGCGTCAGCCACAGGAGAGCAGCCGGCCAGGTAAGGGCGCAAACCCCTCCATGTTCAGGTGTTCAGTCTTTATAGCCGGCACTCCCACCAGGCTCAGGTGTACCTCATCAGCTGACGATGCTCAGCCTGAAAGACAACGCGACAGTAAACCAGACCCCTAGTGGAAGGGAGGGGTCGTCACACCCCCTCCATAAAAACAGTGTTCCCACCAGGAATACTGTCATTTTAATGCAAACTACATAGATTACACATTTCAAACCGGTCTCAGCGCATCTTCCAGCCCGCCAATCAATCTCCACACTGCAACTCCAACATGTGAAGAAGCATCTAAGAGTGAGTGCTGAGAAGGAAGGCCAGAGAGATTACACTGCAATATGGAACAGCACAAGAATGAAAAGCAAGGTTTCCTAGGAGGGCCAGTTGATGCAGGAACGAGTGGTGAACACACAACTGGAATTTCCATAATTACCAGCCTACAAACAGAACTACCATAAGCACCAATCCAAAGTAGCATCCAAAAGGTTCCTCTGACACAAAGGCTCACTAGCCAACCAAGTCGTCCACAGACGCACAGCACAAAGAGGCAACCCAACTACACACAGCTCACACCAACCAAGGCACGAACTTATGGTCCCAAAGGTAACAACTTCCCTGTCACCGCACAACGATGAACAGTTCACCACATCCCTCCTTTAAACTACCAACTTGCTCACATGAACCATTAGTACCTACTGCACACTCTGCAAAGTCTTCAGGTTCTCAAGTTTAACACCTGTAAGGTAACTGGGTCCAACTACCCAGACACCCAACAGGCTGTGCAATGCTCTCATTACGAGGCCAGAATCACCTAAAAGATGACAAGAACCGGAATACAAAACATACAGTTTGCGAGGAAAAAAAGAGGAAAAAACAGACTGCCTGAACACAAAACCGAGCCATACAGAGTCCAACACACTAACAGCAAAAGCATCCCATACATACCCATCACTGCTGTCCTGTCCCTCTAACTGTCTAACCAGAACTAAGTAAGCTCCCCCTAATCTTCAGGTGCTACTTGTGGTGGGTACTTATGCACTAAAACCCACAAGCAACCATGAACAGGCCACCCACCTGCAGCCTTGGACGTGCCCCCGAGACAACTGCTCTAACCACTTTCGTCACCACACTATCAAAACCTCCCAACGAACTCCAAAGGGAATCCGCTCTTAAAACTTAAACAGGGACAGAACAGAAATATGCTCATCGTGTATAGAGGACCACCCGAATTCTGTAACACAAAAATACAGCTCAGTGACAAACATACACCTCAGGAAAACTACAGATACTCACATTAACCAACAGGAAACAGCCGATTCACCACACTCGTCCATGTCTCCCAAACAACCAGATTTCACACCTCATCACCAAACAAGGTGCACCTGCCTACTAGACTACTAATGATCTCTGCACGTGGAACTAATCACAACCAGCAGAGCCAACTTCACAAGACAAATCCAACCCCGGACAATCAAATTAGGACGAACCCCCATATGTTACGACCCGGCTCAAAGGCTGCAACATGTATTGGAAACCAGACAGGTTAAACGCAATGAGTAGACATTTTATTTAAAGAACACACAACTAACTTAAAACAAAACAAATACGCCGTAGTGTCAGCCAAAGGCGAACAGCCGGGCAGGCAAGGGCGCGAATCCCTCCATGTTTAGGTGTTGAGTCTTTATAGCCGGCACTCCCACCAGGCTCAGGTGTAGCTCATCAGCTGACGATGCGCAGCCTGAAAGACAAAGCGACAGTAAACCAGACCCAGACCCCTAGTGGAAGGGAGGGGTCATCACATTTGGATCGAAACATTAACTGGGTTAGAAGAAATTGTTTATTAATTAATTATATATAATGTATCATATTTTTTAGATGTCCCTGATAAAATATAACTTGAAATACAGAAGTACTTTTCCTTTCTACCATTGAAGGTTCAGTTTAGCTCAACCTTTCCTTAAAGCTTATTTCAGACACTCTTTTCTCAAAGACCCACCGCTCCTCACTGCAACTGAGGGTTTTGTGTATGTAGGCAAGTAGCTCTGTTAGTGAGCAGATGGATAGCCAGAAAATCATGGCATTTCTCAAGGTAAAGTCAGGAATCCTTTATGTCCTCCATTCCGACAAAAGCGTCTGTGGCTCAGGGGTAGAGCAGGGTCGTCCTTCAATCAGAGGATTTGTGGTTCGATCCCCGGCTCCGCTAGTCCATGTCAATGTGTCCTTGGGCAAGACTCTTAACCCTAAATTGCTCCTGTAGCTTTTCCAAGTAGCAAAAATAAATCTAGTTGACTTTCTAAACCAATAAAAGGACCTTAAAATAAATTCTAAAGCAAACAGGTAGCCAATGAAGAGACCTAAAGATCGGTGTAATTTGTGCTTTCTTTCTCGTCCTAGTGTTAAAACCGAAGCCACCACTGAGGCAAGGGCTCAAAAGCACGACTCAAGACCAAGATAGATCAAAACACAGTCTTTACTTGCAGAGCTTCGGGCACACTGGTCGGCAGTCCAATGCTGAAGTGGTTTGAGAAGTTCCTCTCCAAGCTCCTGGTCTCCATTGTGATTCCTTACCCACCAACATTTACAATAATTTTCCTCAGACATCTCCTCACTGTCAGGACTGCTCTCCCCGAACAGCTCTGTGTGAGGGAACTGGCACTTGAATCATATACAGTCAGAGAGGCAGAAGTGAGCTGGTGGAGACCAGCTCACTTCTGACTAACTGTAGCAGGGAGAGGCAGTCTGCTGCGCGTACACCACTGCCTGTCCTCATCTTTATTCAATGGCTTTGTGGCTGAGAACCTGCTTTGGTTTTCCCAAGACTGTTGTAGCATCTGTTAATGCACAGTGGGCTGGAGGAGACGGTTTGCTAGCTGCTTCTCTTCTGTTGCCCGGGCCCTCAGGAGAGAGGCAAAAATGACATGCTTAAAGAAAGATAATGCAAAAGAAATATAGGCTTATTGTTAAGTTTTTCTATTATGTTTTATTCTTTTTTTTCTCCTCACTTGGTTGGAAAAAACTCCACAACTGTACCCAACAATGTTGTGAATGTTATCGTTAACTGGTAAATAACCCACCTCAGTCAGTGCAACATTGTCAAACACTGTTTGATTATCAATCGAAAAGCTGATTGTGTGAACATGACAAAGAGACAAAAGCTTGAACATAATAATGATAGAAATACAACTATATAATAAACATTAATAGAAAACATTGTAAGAAAGAAATTGTAGAGATGTTGATAAAGTTCTGGATCAAACGTAAAAACGTGTCATTGTATAAACGACAAATAAAAGAGCAAAGAAATCAAAGAACTCTATATATTACAGTATCTTGCAAAACAATTACCCCCCTTATTAATTTTCCTATTTTGTTGCATTTCAACCTGGAATTCAAATGGATTTTTATTTTTATTTCATGTAATGGACCTACACTATATCGTCAAAATTGGTGAAGTGAAATGCTATGAAGCCGCTAAATGAGATCTGGCGCCACCAATTAACTTCAATAAATCACATCATTAGTTAAATGAAGTCCACCTGTGTTCGGGGGCGGAACGTCGCGCCAGGAGAAAACATTTTAAACCGTTCCTCCCCTCCATCATCATGGGAAACGTGAGCGCTCCCCAACAAGATGGACTCGCCATCAGCGCTGACGGCGGGAATACCGGGAGTGTAGCCTCATGGTGTTTATGGAGACATGGCTAACGGAGCTAACTCTGGACACGCATGCTACACTGGACGGGCTCCGCATCATACGGGCGGACAGGACTACTCCGTAGTCCTGTCCGCTAAGAGGAAGGGAGGAGGTCTGGCAGTGTTTGTTAATGATAAATGGTGTAACTCTGGGCACATCACTGTTAAGGAACAGGCCTGCACTAAGGACATTGAGCTGTTGGCTGTTAGCATGAGGCCAAACTATCTACCAAGGGCATTCTTGCATGTTATCGCGATAGCTGCGTATATTCCCCCCTCTGCCAACGCTGAAGCGGCCTGTGACGTCATCCACTCAGTGACAAGAAGGCTGCTGACAACACCCCAATACCCTCCTCCTCTCTGGTGACTTTAACCAATAATTTAAAAAAGGCACTGATGACATTAAAAAAAGGCAAAATAATACTCCAAATGTATTACAAAGAAACCAAACTGGAACCAAACTTTATTTAAAGGCTAAATAAATGGAATACATTACCTATAAAGATGCACATTATATATGTGAAGAGTAAGAAGACACGAAGCAAGCACCAAGGAAGCTGAACAATAAAAAGAAGGTAAAGAAAGTGACGTGTGAATGCTGGAAGGTCAGTCATGACGTACTCAGGGTTCCCTCACTTATCACTGGTGACAACAGAGACATGAGCTGGCCACAATAATGGATTTGTGTCAAACATTCTCAATCCACTTTACAGTAGTTTATGCTTTGTTGTATTCTACTGTATTACATACCATGAGGTGTTACAGAATGCAATGTGGCACAATAAAAAAAACTAACTAAATACAGTATTGAGCAACATGTTGCAAAGAATGATTGCATTCAATTACATTATATCGTACTGGTGGTATTGTGCCCCTCCATATATTTAACATACAGCGACATGCCAAAATATGTTTGTGATGAAACAAGGTTAATGAACTATGGTGGAATAACGGGTCTACTGTACCCTACAGTCACCAACTCAGAAATAGGACACTGTACCAGGATGGGTTTTTCAGGGCAATGACAATGTCCTCAAGGACTTGAAAGGCTATTTGTCACTTTTAATAAAAATATTTCAAAGATAGAAGAGAACTTGCTCCTTTGAGCCAAAAATGGACAAACAGCATAGTTTTCATTGTTTGATTGTTTTGCTTAATGCTGGCTCTGAAGGGCTTTATGTCTCAACAAGAACACACTGAACAAAGAACATACCACACACTATTGAGCACTACCATTTGGATACTACTCAAGTTTGAAAGGACTACAGTTGTTTCCTAAAAAGTTGGATGCAGGCAGGCAGTCAAAATTAACTGCTTTGTATGGATAACTATAGAGAAACTTTCACACTGTTCAACATCTTTGTCCATCATTCCTCTTAGCTTTCCAATATCATATTTGTTCATGTGGTTGTTAAAATGTTTAGACCCTGGATAAATAATTTAACAGACTATCCACTTATTTACCTTGCTTCGGTTTCAAATGTGTTTTTAAAAAGTTTGATAAGGTGTATCGGTGACAACAGGCAACATTTACAGCATTTTTCCACTTGATATTTATTTCAAAGGGTCATATATTCGCTATGTTGTTTTTTCTAAAGATATTTGTTGGCATTTCTGCTTTATCTGACAGTGAGAGAGACAGACAGACAGGAAGGGCAGGGGCGAGAGGGGATGACATGCAGCAAAGGGCCGGAATCAATGCCACGCTCTACCCGGTGAACTACCAGGGCTCTCTTTCGCAGGGTTTCTCCGTCTGATTGAACATGTCATGTGATGGAGCATGGGTGGCCTCACTCTTGCTCGCTACAATGATAGAGAAGGTTGTCGACAGATTCATTACTTTTTGTTAAAGATGATTCCTTGGCCTCTACCGGGTCCCTGTAGGACATGAAGTGTCCTCATATTATCTCATATCATGACAGATACTGAAGAACTAGACAAACACAAGCGTTAAACAATACATATGCTCTTCCTCCCTGACGTCACTATGCCTCCATGACAGCTTGGTGACATTTCCTCACACATAGCTGTCCTGTCAATTGCCATTAGTATCTAAATCAAATATCCAGAATGTTTTTTTGCTTCTTCAAACAAGTGTAATTTTACCCCAAATCATTGCCACATGCCCAGACTAGAACCCCAAACCCCACCTCCCCAGAACACCAGGAGGACAAATGGAAAAAAGACCGTCTCGATTTATTTTCCCCTGTCCTCATGCTTGTCATACAATTCTCTGAAGCAGTTCTTTGAGAGGGATTTTCCCACCAATCCTCTCGTTAAATCTCCAAATACCAACAGCGAGGCTGAGCCTCTAGGAGGAGCAGTCAGTCTCAGGAGTCTTTGAAGAGGTTTCCTCTGCAGTCGTCTCACTAGAGATCCCAGTGTCTCTGTTCTCTGCTCCATTGCTCAAGGACATCTTTTCCAGAGCTACAGGGTGGACACAGATTCAGATATATAAGAAGTAAATGAGATTATTGCTTAATGTCACTTAATGTCAGATCTGGTCAGAACAATCACTTATTCACACCTAACCTGTTGGGTTCTGGACTGCAGCTCATTGATGGTGTGGAAGCAAACAGACCAACCCCAAGAATTTGTGTAAGTATATGTGCTTTGCTTTAAACAGGACTTCAAAAGCTACACTTCAAGTCACATCGGTCCTTCCTCAGTGCAAATGGCATCCACACCAAACACAGAAACTTAATACAGGTGACATGATGATTTAAAAATACTAACCCAACTAATAAGTCCTTACTATTAAACAAAACAAATGTTTATGCTTGATACATACAAACTTACCCTGCAGTGATGCTGAGCTGCTGCTGGGAGGCGCTGTGCTGCTGTTGTCCAGCTCATCCAGGTAGAGTCGATAACGATGGCCACTGTCGTCTTCATACTCCACATTCTCATCATCGCTGTCCACCTCTGGAGCCACATAGACCACCTCGAACTCTATCTGTCCTCGCTGACACAGACACCATGAATGAGGGAATGGGTGTTGTGTTATTAGTGTGCGTGTGCGTGTGTGCCTGCTGTACCTGCTGGGACAGAATGGTGACAGCCTCCTTGTGTTTGGCATCTCGCAAATTGATGCTGTTGACAGCAAGGACAGCATCTCCGACGTGCAGACCTCCACATCTGTCAGCAGGCTGACTTGGATGGATCTCTGAGATTAGAATTGGAACTCCGTGCTCCTTCCCACCCTGGTCACAGAATACATGCAACTCTTTTTAGCCAGATGTATTGTATGGTGATGCCAGGAATGTTTTACTAATGTGAGAGATGTGCTGACCAGCCAATAGCATTGCCTTTCTGCACACTCTTATGTTATTGTTTACTATCACACACTCAGTTCAGTTTATTTAATCTTATTCAAAAAGTGAATGTTTTATAAAGTAACATTCACAACCTACAGAACAACTTATATATATATATATATATATAATATAAATAAAATATCCCTTTCATGTCAGTGGTAGCAGCCAGTCTGCTGTAAAAATTTTATTTTCAGAAAATAACTAGGGATCACATAACATAGTAATTTATATGAGGCTCAAATAAAGACATGTATAAAGTTAAAAGTGTTTTAAATTAAAGAAAAACACGCCTCAACCTGAAAAACAAGCCAATGTATTTGGACAATGTTTTTGTCAGATCATCGACATGACTGTTCATGTTTAAAATGACATCAATGTGTACAGCCAGGAATTTGGTGGACTTTCACGCTCTCAATAACAAGACCAGATAATTAAACCGTTTGTCCACTGCTGGTGCAGAGGTAG
Source organism: Ophiodon elongatus (assembly GCA_016806645.1). Classification (NCBI taxonomy): domain Eukaryota; kingdom Metazoa; phylum Chordata; class Actinopteri; order Perciformes; family Hexagrammidae; genus Ophiodon; species Ophiodon elongatus. The sequence continues at coordinate 86,225 of JACSYO010000539.1, forward strand.
TTAGCTGCTTTTTGGGCATCATAGTGTGAGGCACATGAGGTTAGAAAAGCATTTTCACAAGACTTTATAGACACTTTTATGGAAGAAAAACCCATCTTACTGTAATGGAGATTCCAAGCCCCTCATGATCATCTTTGACCAGCACCACCTTTCTGATAGGGCCAACTCCCTGGCTCTTCTTCAACATATCTGGGCCCTGTAATTACATTAACACATTCAACTTTGGAAGCACAAAGAAAGGTATCCACAGTTTCAACTGCTTTATAGCGTTACACTGACATGCCCCACTGGAGAAAGAAGAGGTTTCTTCGGATCATTGCGCCCCCTACATGCTCGGATGACAGTCTTATGGCGGTGAAGGTGAATCTCTGCCTCCAGTTGGTTCCACAGCTTGTCATGTGCTGGCCCTTTCATGTCACGGCCCAGTAACTGGATCTGCTGAACCCTGGGAGGAAAAAATGAAAACATTAAGGCTGTCAAAATGTCAAATTCCAAGTGCTCGTGCAAGAAAACATGTATTTCATGTAGTTTTGTGCTGATGCCTCCTGCTTTTTTTTTTTTATTTATTTTTTTTTTTATCTTTACATCCTTTTTTAAATAATCTGCATTAGTTATACATTTTCATCAAAACACCTGAGAAATATATTATCAATGGCTTCTGCCTTATAACACTCAAGTCCAGAGCACCTAGCAGCTCCTATAACAGCCAACACATTTTTACCAGGTATTACAACTCGTTGTGTGTTGGAGGGATTAACAGAAAGAAGAGGGCTCAACGCCAGACTGGCAACCAGGTGTAGTGGAGTTAATGATTCCACTTGCCATCACTGGCCATTATTTGCAAATCACTACTGTTATTACTAATCCATATTATTTATATATTATTTCCTGTTATTATTGTCTATCATTTACAATGTATTATTATTAGTTTCCCACTGGGACTAGCGTGTTGGGTGGCATTAGCGCTCTCTGCTGGGCCCCTGCAGACTTGAGCGGTGCGCCCCGTATATTGTTACCAGTCTGCTGTACGCTATCTCCGTGATAGGTTGATGTGTAATAAGCTTTGTAACATTGTGCTAGCTTAATAAGAAATCTATGTGGAGTAACTTATTAACAAACAGCTAGCTAAAATAATTGTTTCTATTATTTTACTTTGGCAGTTCCCGGAGCTTGTTGCTACGAAGTGGGCTGTGAGAACCCTAATATGTTCGTTTATTACCAGCTTGCTGTCTCCGTGAATAAATGGCTGGTTGGAGCCAAACCGTAATCAAGTGTGTCTGGATTAATACACAACGCAAGAGAGAGAGTACACAACTACTACACAGGCATGTGTACATGTCACGTCTATGACAATTTTATTCTATGAATCATTTTCCATCCAGCTCAAAGATGGCGTGATAATTACTACTGCCAAAACTTCACAATGTCCTTTGAAGGCAGCATTGTCAAGTGCAGACAGCGTGGTCACCTGCAGACAGAGGTGTCACCTGCAGACATGTCATCACAGACAGGAAGAGGTGTCACGTACAGACATGTTGTCACATGCCGACTGAGCTGTCATATGCAGTGACGTTGTCATGTGCAGACAGAGCTGTCTTGTGCCAACAGAGCTGTCACATGACAGCATTTCCATCTGCAAACAGACCGTATTTACAGACTTTTAAATGGGTCCCCATTCTACAATTGTATGTTCTCAGAAAACCCTCAACTTTAGCCTGAAGGTGTTGTGATCTCCAACTCCTTACCTGCCAGCCAGTTCCTTGTCCAAGTATTTGGCAGCCAGTCTGGCTCCGTACACTTCGGCCTGCAGTACTGCCATGTGTCTGCGAAGAGCCTCATTTTCTTTCTTAAATAGTCTCACTTCTGCCTCCAGCCTGGCCTCTGCTAATTTCTCCTTCTTGCTGACCTCGAGTTCCTGCTCCTGGAACAAGCACATCACATGTGAACACCACACACCTAACACAACAAGCATTATAAGCAAGATGAGTGAAAATCATGTTCTAATCTCTGGCAGCCGAATACACTACCACTTAGCTGTTATAATTAATTTCATGTAGAGTTTCATGTTACCAAAATCCAAGTTGAGCAATGTCAATTCATATATTACTAGTTGTTGTTGAGTAAGTGAACCAAATGAGAAGATTACTCACTGACATTCTTGTTTTCCTGTGATATTGCTTCCAAAATCAGCTGCAGCTGAAAAGCCAATTCACTTCTATTACTGTAATAATGATCAGTATTTGGATTTGGCAGTTGGAAAAGGGAATAGATTTGGCCCAAATTCCCAGTAAATACCAGGATCTCAACTTATTGAGCCCTTGTTCAGATTCCATTTATCTTCTTTTAGAATTTCAATTAAAGCTTAATGGTAGTGTATTAAAGACATGTTAAATCTGAATTTACAGTTATTTTTGTCTGAGTTGGAGTGCAAGTAGCAATAAACAACAATAACATATAATCGCCATAATGTTTTCATGGTGAATGTTTTGGTATGCCTATATACATCCAGCTGACACAGAGCGACAATGGCATTAATTCATGGGATCATTCACAAGGCAATGCACCTGGAGCCCATTTGCTACACAAGAAAAACTGTACAAAAACTGTACAAAAACCGTAGTTCATTTTTGGAATGTGCATCAGGAGAAATTTTAACAGCAGCAACAAAACAATTCTCTTGCCGGATAATATGGCTGCCATCGACGCGGAGAGCCGAGATGGAAGATAAGCTAACCCAGCTAGTACCTCATTTGACCCGCCTTTTTTCACCACAATCATCCTCAGGACCCTTTCATTATATTGTTTATCTTGATTTATGTTTGCTTGTTTTTTTACTTTTGTTGATTATATGACTTTTGTATTTCCTTATAAAGCTTATTGAGGGGAGATTTCTGCTGTAAGCCCCGAGGGTTTGTTGACATCCCACCTGCACAAATTGCTTCTGGTCTTTTGTTTGTGTTTTATTGTGCAAACAAATAAAATCTCAGAAATCAGAAAAGAAGCTAGCACAAAGGCTATCACCAATAAGACAGATCCTTCTTCTCTTTTTACCTGGCCTCCAGGATTACAGAGGCAAACAAAGACCAAGAGCTGCTTGGCACAAGTCACATAAACTGAGGCGCAGGTTGCTTATTTATACATTTGCAAATGAGCAAGCTACTCGCTAGCTCGTCTGTGGACATGAATGGTGGTTATGAATGGTGACCCAGCCATCATACCGGGGGCTGGATATGGTTGTCAATTTAAGGGTGCACATTGCACCCTTAAATTTTACCAACTGTAAAAATTCTGAAGCCTGCAGCTTGTCTCTTCTGCTACAAGTGGAACCTTCAGGCATGAAAGCAGGGCGCCTGCCCACACAGACTCATAATGCATTTAGAACATGTATCAGAAGGGGACAGTGCTGTCCACTGCACCGGCTCTTCACCCTGCTTCCTCTCACAGTGCAAACACATGCAGCTTAGTTGCTCAGTGGCCACTCTAAAAGTACCTATAGCAATTTGTGACATTTGTACTAAAAGTTTATTTTTGTAGTTTTACTTGCATTTACTGGTAATTTGAATTCTGTATGTTACCTAGATTTTCTGGCTGTTGGTCGGCAGTAAGACGTCTTAACACACTCGCAAATGAGCGTTTCGAGCTGTAAACCTAATGATATGATTGTACTGTGATTAATGTTGACATTGTTTTACCAAATTCAGAAGAAATCTGCATTTCATCCCTCCCCCTGACCCTCAGCCTTTTTCTAAATGATGCAGTGAGTGGAGTTAGACTCAGACCTGGAGATATAGCTACACATTCTATATTGAATCCAAACTACTTAATTGAAAAGTTGATATCCTGCAAAATACACAGAAACTTACCATCACTTCCAATGTTGGTGCAGGCTTGAGGTAAAAGAGGCAGAGGCAGAGGAAGAAAAGAAAGCTGTCAGAGATTATTTGTTTCAGTAAACTGAGATTGTGAGGAAGTTCACCATTGTATACAAGTGGCAGATATATTGTAAAGCAGCATGCATATCAGTTGAAAAGAAAGAATAGAGGCAGTAGAAGAAATGAAAGAGCAGTGGGGAGTAGCAAAGCCTTATCAGCCTACACTGGCACGCACAGCAACTGAAAAGTCTATTTTCCTTGGACTACCATGTGTAACTTCATTAATTACGCTTTGGTCAAAAAGGCTTCTAGTGCCTTCTGCAGACAACGTGTAGGCTCAGCAACAGGCTTGTCTAAATGTTGAACACCATCTGTAATCCAATAATTATTATCTCAATAAGGGAGGAAATTATATTGGTAAAATGTATTATTAAGATTATTTTCAATAATATTCCATGAACACCCTGAAATACCCTGCTGGTGTGGAAAAGGCATTAATACTAACTGCATGACACACTTATATATTTATAGAAAATGGCCACTGTGCAGACATATCAGTAGCTGCTCGGTCCTTTTCAATTTTAGTCTTTTTTTTTCATTTCAATACCGCGGCAGTGTACAGTGTTGACTGTCCAGATGTAAAGTTAAGATGAGGTTTCATGCAGACACACCCCAAACATCACAGGACGTACAGCAAGAAACTAAATAGAGAGAAGTGAGGAAGTTTATATGCGAATGGGAATTTAGGTGTAGTTGTTACACCTCCAGATAACGTTACATGTCCTAAAAAGCAGGAATATTCCTAATGGACTGTGCTCGGTCTAGCTGACTTATTTGGAAATTGGAAACCTCTTTCATACACTTTTTCTTATATTAACCAGCATCTACGCATCACACTGAATCACAGACTGCAGGAGTTTCTTGACAAAAGTGATAATTTTTTTATCCTTTCAATTGACCACAGCCAACTTGGTCAAATGTGAGACACAATCAACGATATTGTGCTTACGTGTTGTTTAACTTTGTTTGCCCCGGGGCTTCCAGTAGCCAACTGGCTGCACGTATCTGACTGTTGTTTTATGTCATACCACCCCTCCCTCCCTGGATTTTCTTTCTGTCTCTATACTGCCCCTACCAAATAAAGGCCACATGCCAAAAGAATTGTAAAAATGGTTTGTCCTGTTGTTAAACTTCAAGGTTGTGACCAACATCTCTTGCTCCTACCTACCAGTCTGTCTTTGATGGAGTCAGAGTCCTCAGCCTGGCCTTGCTTGGCATGGAGCTGCAGCTGGAGAGCATGAAGCTGCAGGAGCTGGTCATGGACCTCCCTTTCAATCACTTTTCGCTCAGCCTTAGCCTCAGTCAGCTCAGAACGCAGGTCCACCAGCTGAGCCTAAGGTGGGGAGTTAAGAGTGTGGTAGAAAAAGGATCGTCAGAACATTGAGCCAAAGATTCCAAGTCACACGGTGTCAGCTACGTCCTTTGGGTCTGCCAGAGGATGGACAAGTTTAGAAATAATGTCTCCTTTATAAAGCTTATTGTCAACCAAAGACAAAAATCTAAATCAAAAACTTTGACAAACAATGTTTCATTCCTATATTCTGTCCTTCACCTCATTTTATAGATTACACCCTGGGCTTTCTCACCACACTTCCTGCTTTGATAATTGTCAGTTTTGTGTGAAAATGTTCTAGTTGTTGTGTACACACATCATTTATACATCTGGCCAACATTTTTTTCCACTTAGTATGGTACATTATTCCTGTAACATTTTAAATAAATAAAAAAATATTCATGAGAAATTATGTATTAATGCTTCTATTATTGTTTTGTTTTTTGAAAGGGTAGACACAAATTGGACGAAAGTGTATTTATTGATCAATAGAAACCTCTTATGGGGTGAGAAATTGTGTGTCAGACATGACCATCAGAGAAGCATTTTAGTATGGTATGTGAGCAATTTAAGAGGGGGTTTCCTTTGTTAAAGCAGAATTATTTGCAAATGTGTGTGGAGAGTTGTGTAACTGTATCTCAATCCGTGTGACTGTCATCAGATTTGTAATCACATTTTGAAAATCTGTACAAAGACAAACTAATAAATGTAATTAATTCAGATCAATGAATTATGAGAGAAACACACCCAACATTAGGACAACATTGCAGACAACCAAAAAAAACTTAATTGCCTAGTTACCTGGGAAGAATTGACCACAGACTAAATCTCTACAGCCAAGGAAAGCTCGTGGCCCGGACAACGTTCAAATCAAAACTCTCTAATGCAGTACCCGAAGATGCAGGGTGCAGTGTTGAAGCTGTTCAATATCTTATTGCGGTCAGGATGTTTTCCTGACATCTAGTGCAAAGGGCTCATTTCCTAAATTCATAATAGTACTAGTAACTAGTAACATGTGTCAGCAGTTGTCAAGGTGTGTGTTTCAAGGGGGAGGTTCAACATGGCAGTGACTAAAAGAAAAAGTTCCATGAGCTCTGAATGCAATTAACATTTCATAATTTCCAAATTCCAATTAAAAATCCCTCTTAAGATAATGTCATCCATTGCGCTGTACAGTAGTATGGGGTCCAGTCATCATAGCTACACCCTTTGGGACAAACATCCAACAGAATCTTTACATCCCGAATTCTGCTACTCCATGTGCGTTTCTGTGTAAGGTAAATTACCTTAGACAGAAACACACCAATAAATGCACATGGAGTAGAATAAGACAGAGACCCATTCCAATGTTTAAACCACCTTAAAACCACAGAGACACCCTCCACTTCAAAGAACTCAAAACCCAAGAGCTGAGCCCAGAAAAGAGTCCCCTTTGTCAGTTGGTGATGAGACAAACTGCCCCTCTCAGACACACTGGGACCAGTCTCACAACAACACTGCTCTCCGAACCCCAATCAGAGTCAAACTCATTACAACACAATATAAAGAAAACAATTTAAAACATTGGAAAGAAGAAACTAAAAGCAAACGGTAGATTAGAATGTTATCTGGAACTAAAAGGGATGATAAACTGTCAAAATGTCTCTCTACTGTCAGAGATAGAAAGCAGAAACAGATCCTCACCAAGTACAGGCTCAGTGACCACATACTGGAAATCTAATTAGGAAGACACTAAAAACCATGCAACCAAAGGAAAACAGAGCATGTGGTCACTGTTGGACAGGAGAGTTTGAGACAGAGATACACGTCTTCCTGAAACATTCAATGAAATAAGGAACATTTATTTTGACAAATTAAACTCTGTAAACACAGATTTCACAGATGGGATAAGGAGACATCATGCTGCCCAATATGTATCAACACACACGCACACACGTTTGTTAAAATGTAGTTGTAATACTATATGTACAGGTGTGTGTGTGTGTGTGTGTGTGTGTGTGTGTGTGTGTGTATGTATGTATGTATGTATGTATGTATATATATTTGTAATGTGTTAATATTCATGTTAATATAATGTGTACTTTCTTATTTTGATGCTTTGGCAACATTGTTTTTCTGAAACTTTCATGCCAATAAAGTCAAATTTAATTTAATTGATATTATTATAATAATATATAATTATCTGAAGAGCTGGACATACAAACAAATCATCAGTCACATTTCAAGTCTTTTTACACATTTGTTACTCCTCTGCCATGCAGACATCTGCAAATAGAGTGGTGTAGGGAAAACATATTTTTAAAAGCCAAACCAGAAGTTACCATTGCACTGGTTCCCTCTACAAAAAGCCAATGGGATTTTTCCATTCAATTTTGGATTATTGTAGCAATCAAGCTCTGTGTAGCAAACTTGCACATTTTGTTCAGCAACATAATCTTCACCACTTTTATGATTTTTGAAGCGTGAATTTCATCCGTAGGAGCAAAACGCTAACATCAGGCTAAAGGAACTACACCACGGTCACAAGTACAAAGACAAGGAGGCAGCTTTGCACTATGAGTCCATTCCTCATCATCCTATTCTTCCCGTAACTGCCCAACGTCACTTGAATTGTCATCCAATGATTATGCTAATCTTGAACACTGTACTTCTTTACCATCTAAATATACACAATTACATTTTTTCCCCCACTTAGAATCCCAGCCCAGACGGGCGATATGGCAAAATCTTCTGTCCCGATATGTGTCATTTCATATCTCCATAAAAACATATATCACCATGTAGTATGTTTTCTGGTAAAACAATAATTCATATGAATAATAACCACATGGTTTTGTATACCCTTGTGAGAATTAAATACTTGACAAATGAACAGTACTGAGCATTTTCTCATTTAATTAAATAATCAGATTTTCTGAGAAATTTGATTTAGCGAGTGCTTGTTATTATCAATTTAGACAACGTAATTGTGTATCATGATATCTCGATACATAATTTATCACAATATGATTCCATTGAAAGCGGATGAATTATCATATTGAACTATCGAGCAGCCCGATCTAAATGGAGCAGATTTTGATAGCTAAGACATTGATTGAGTGAAAAGCAATGAGAAAAATAAAATAACTGGCATGTTAGCCATTGCAACATCCAACACATTTTGATGGAGGTTGCATAAATGCATATAAATATCTCAATTTCCACTCAAAATGTTTTATCTTTTATCAGTTAAATTAAACAGGGGGCAGATAACAAGTATTAGATTGTATCCAACAGGTTTTTCAGGTGAGTATTGATCTTGGCACCACGGTCACAAAGAGATGTGTATCCAATATGATACAAATGGTGTTATAGGGTTAAGCTCGTGTGAACCATGGACTGTATTTCAAGTATCTAACCCAAAACCCAATACCTTTGAGACGAGGGAACCTAAAGTTCAACAATGCTAACTCATTTCCAGATTTTAGGACTCATTCCATTCCGGAGCTGACAACCGCTCTACTCCCAGCAAAGTAGTCTCCGAGCAGCGGTGAGTGAGGTGGAGAGACCATATGGAGCGCTAGCTCGCTAATCTTTGTCTAATTTAAATTCATCAAATTTTGTTCCAAGAAACAAACTATTATAGCTATTATTATCTACACATACAGATCTGTCTACACATTTACAAATCTGAATACAGATTTTAAACTTTTAAACATTTACAAATCTCCTTAAGCACACACAGAGATACAGTTACACGACTCTCCACACACATTTGCTAAATCTTCTGCTACAACAATGGCCCAATGGGAGTTATTCTACTAGAACTGCAAGGTAACAGAAAATTAAGTCCTCGCAGCTGAGAGCAAACACACGGATGTCCTAGCGGTGGTGCCACTCAAATGTCAATTCTTAGTGATATGGCACTGGCCACCACTATTATATATGACAATTCTGACTGGAACATGCTGCTGCTGATGCTGTGGTAACAGTATGTCTGACACACAGCATATCAGTGCCCTTCCACTGACAAACTACTTCCTTAATAATTAAATGAAGATTACATTTGACAAGATGCCCATTGGCAGTTAACAGATTTAGCTGAAATGAATGACCCAGCTTTTTATAAAACAACGCCACTGTTCGGCTCGTATTTTTAGAATCCTCAAAGACTCATCCAACCAGCTGGAGGAAAGAAACATTCCGTCTGCTGAAAAAGATTTTTATCAGTTTCTCAAGTTGTGTCTGCAAATCCTCCAGGTAACCTGAAACAACATAATTCGTACACCTTTTGAACAACACAGTGAATGCAATATTTTATATAAGAATATAAAATATTCTAAAGAAACATTGAATACAACTGATGATGCATTCAGAAAAGTGAGGAAGGAGATAGAATACTGTATGTCACTTCTGCTTACCATCCCGGTTGGCATTAGGAAACAGAAGCACAATTTGGGAGGCGGGGTTTCAAATATTTTTGTAGTGAGATATTTTTTTTATCCAGATGTTTAGAATAGTTGTAGAAGATTCTAGAAATACCTCCAGAACAGCAGTAAATGTTTTTTCATCAACCTGCTGGGATTTTCAAATATGGAAAACCTTAATGATTGTATTTAAAAATATGAAACTTTAATGTAACTCAGTGACTCCACTGTAATGTTATTGGTTCTACGCGAGAGGCTCAAACTATGGCTAGTCTAATAGTAGCTCTGGCTAGCTACGTTTACTCATCTATCAGACGAATCTACAGTTTATCAAGGGCAGCTGCCTACAGCGTGTTCTTATCTTCCACCAACATGTACCGTTTCCTAACGACAGGTGCAGCTAGAAAGTAGAAGGCCACGGTCAGACTGGCACCAGTACCACCCACTGAAGCATATGCAAATTAGTTTGTTCCACGACAAGTACTGCTTTAATGCATTTTTTTCTGTCTTTATTGTCAATGTAGTGCAAAACAGCGTCGTAAATAAAGGAATGTATCTTTTTTCTCTCATTCGTTTTGTTGTTGTTTAATTCTTTGGAAATGACAAAGTAATTGAGTCAGTCCTGCACAGAATCGATCACCGGCAATATGGGTTGATTGTGCGATTTTATTTCCACAATTCTTATGTGCAGATGGTGAAGATTTGCCAAATGAAGTGAATGGAGAATGCAGAGTGTGTAACAATCACCATGCGGACACCAGTGAGCTCTGATACTTGCATCGGATAGCTGTTTTCGGTTTGTCTGTGTTTATGTAATTAGGTAATGGCATAAACCATGAATGAATCAATGAAGTTGTTTTCACTGCAGTGATTTAACACACAAAAACTATATGAAAACTAAATGACATACTTGGTGATATCTGCACAGTATTAGACGATTATTGATGCTCTATTCTGCAATTATTTTATACTATTCGACATTATCTTACAGATGATGAAAACGTAACGTGTGATGTGCAGTGAAATTAAATCATTGATTTCATTATCATTATTATATCTGTAATTATGCCTCTCGCAGTTAATTTCTACAATCTGGATCCAATTCACCACCTCACTATCTGCATCGCCAAATTCCTCTGTCTTCGTAAGCATGGGCCAGAGTTTCCATACAGATGCGCACATTCTCCCGTCAACTTTATTTTTACAGACCACAGCTTCAGCGTGGGAAGTGGTTTCAGGCCCCGTTTTGTGCGGGGACCTCAGGTGTGATCTCGCACACCGGTGCGCAAAACCGGAGTGGTAACCGAACGGATATAACAGAGATGTCGGGTTGATATATTCATATAAATACATATTATGCCATGTATTCCTGGTAATATTCTGCAACATTGACTTACTTTGTGGTCGTGTTTAACCATTAAACATACCATGCCAAACAAGTATGTGGCTAGGCTAACAAAAGCCATGTCAGCTTAGGCTAATGTTAGCTCTAATATTAGCTTCAGGGTACATCGGTAAGTATCAAATTACTTTACTGTCATTTCACAAGCATCACATTTAACACACCAACACTACTGGAGTCAGTAGCGACAATATGCCAGTACATGATCGTTACCAGAGGAGAGTAGAACGCCTGTGACATAAAGTTACCGTGTTCATGTGCCATAAACAAATTATAACGTCAAGCGGCATGACGTTACCATTAATCAAACGGTCTCGGCAGGGGAGTCCAAACGATGACTAACCTCACTTAACGTTACAATTAACTTGTAGGTGGCAATCATACAAAAGTTACTCACTTCTAATTTGTGGTTCAGTTGGAAAACCGTCTGGGTTTTGTGACAGAGCTGAGCGAAACAGGAGCTTAAGCTGGTCATCTTCTGCCGACCCTCGTACGTGATATCTACTTGATCTGGGTCTATTTCTCCGAGCAGCAGATCAACGTCCACGAAGGCCTTGTCAAACTCTTTCTCTAGCACTTCTAGCCAGCGAAACATAGACATACCTGGGCCGAGGCCTGAGCTCTGAGCCGCCGGGGAGCATCCAGCCGAAGCGGACATGGCTAGAGCACAACAGACCCCTTACGTTAACGTTAGCTTACTAGCTAGCTAACTTTGCTGGTGAGTAACGTTAACGTTAATGAACCCCCTCCCTGTTTACCACTGCGAAATAACTCAGTGGAGATAACGCTGGAACCAGGTTGGAACCTGATGACTGGACTGCGTTTTGGGTCAGCGCAGAGAAGTCCGACAAATTAGCGTACGTTTTCTGATTCTTGTGTAAATCGTCTGCCTGACCAGGAAGTCCCACATCAGACTAGCGATTGTTTCTGTGAGGCGATTACTATGGTCTGCTTCATTGCAGTGAAAAGTAATAGATAGCAGAGTGAGCTTTAGACGCCCGATGGCAACACTCCGTAAACCCAGTGCCTGCCAGCTACTGGCGAATAAGTGCTAACAGTTAAATCATATATTACGATGGTTAAATAAATATCAAAATGATCTTCTTATTGGAGGGGGATTTTAATATCATCATTGATAACTGTCTGGACATATATCTTTAATATTAATACATATATGTATAAAGTACGGTAAGTTCTTTCAAAAATAATTTTATCCTACCGACCATTTTCTTAATTTAATGGCATCTGTGTTGACTGTAGCTTTTGTAAGTGCCACCAGTAACTCTGTTAGACTTACTTTGGCATTGGCCTAATGCAGGATATTTATGGGAAGATATCACAAGCTTTATAACTGATAAAATAGTCTGAAAATGTTTGGGAAAAAGTACCGTTTGTCTTCAAATCACCCGTGGATGGCAGCGATACACCTTTGCTGCTTCTAGTCTGCCGCAATTATGAGCAGAAGAAGAACTTCAGACCCGCCCTACTCCCAATTCTGCCCGCGCAATACAAGCCGCATGTTGATACCTACATCTGTGAAGGAAAATCAGGTTTCAAACGAAAGAATGCTTCTGACATCGTAAGATACGGTATGTGAACGCTTCTGTTTGAATTAGAACAATGGTGCAGCTATTGAGGTAACATTTAGCGTTAAGTGATGTTACGTTGGAAAATAGTCTGTACGGCTAACTTAAAGACGGTTAACTACACCCATCCGTAGCAAACGTAACGTCCTTTACCACCGGCTGTGCTTTCTCTAATTGGAGACAGCCATTTAAGTGTGCAGTATTATATGTATTTGATCAGAGACCACCGTAATTGCATCAAAGTTAGATATTTGAACTGTAGGCTATACAAATGTGACTTCGGGAAAGTCGATGGAGCAAGTGAAACCAAACGCTAAACGTGGAACCGAGCTTTGCACAACAGCTCTTCACTCGTTACTCTGGCAAAGCAGCCTGTAGTTGGTACTGGAAACTTGTCAACTAACAACTTCAGCATGGGATGTTTTTTCTTCTAGGCCCAATCCTATTGTCTACCCTAAACCCTCAATCCCTGAACCCTCAGGGATTTACTGACGTCATCTGTTAAGTGGTTGAGTGTGAGAGCCTGTAAGGGCTTGAAATGGTGTAAATAGGAATGGGACAGCAATTTGCTGCAACACACCACGTTACCATGTCAACGTCAAAAAATATTGTGGGTATTTATTTTATACTTTTTACTCCCTGATTTGAACGTCTTCCAGGCTCTTTTCCAATGAGACGTCATTAAAATAATATATTTACTTGTTTTTGTCAAAAACAGCTTCAATAACAAAACGAAATGTTTGATGAATAAATATTTTAACATATATAATCTCTGCTTGCATTCCTCTGATTTCATGTGTTTTCATGTCCCATATTTAATCCTTAATGTTGTTGTGTAAATGTAATTTATCCGGCTGAACATGCCGTCCTCTTTGTTTACCTTTTTCTTTACATCTCCATGTTTCCATTGGTAACAGCGTGTTTAACGTCATATTGCTATGAGTTGTGGGTAATTCCCTTGAGCAAAGTCGGCGTCTAATTCTGACTTACTGTAAGGGTTCATAAAGGGCTCAAAATGTCTGCCAGAGAGTGCTCAAGCACTCAACGGTTTGACAGTGGGACAGCCCTAAACCCTCACGGACTTCGCGGGAGCGCGCCTCAAAGTCCGTGAGTCCGTAAGGGTGGAGAATGAGATTGGGCCTGGGATTGGGCCCTAGAGATCGACAGTAGACGCGTTCAACATGTGCCAGTCCTGCGCAGAATCGCTCTTGTGAGGTTATCCGTGACCACGTGTGAATCACGTCAGAGCAAGCTGGGCTCAAGTTGGACACAAATCTAACCAGCATGCATTGTACGCCAATCGATTCTGCGCAGGACTGGCTAATCTCGAACGAGCAGAGTCTCCACCCTCTCACGGTCTGTGAGGGTTTAGGGCTGTCCCCCTGTCAAATCGTCGAGTGTTTAAGGGCTCTATGGCAGACATTTTGAGCACTTTATGAACCCTTTCCGTAAATCAGCATTAGATGCAGACTTTGCTCAAGGGAATTACCCACAATTCATTGCAATGTGACGTTAAACACGGAGTTACCAATGGAAGCATGGAGATGTAAAAAAAAGAAGATAAACAAAGAGGGCACATGTGTGTTCAGCCTGGTAGATTATATGTACACAACAACATTATGGATTAAAGATGGGAAATGAAAACACAAACAATCAGAGGATATTTATTTGTTTACTCATCAAACATTTAGTTTTGTTATTGAAGCTGTTTTTGACAAAAACAAGTAAATATATTATTTTAATGACGTCTCATCTTGTGAGGAAAGAACCTGGAAGACATTCAAATCAGGGAGTAAAAAGTATAAAATAAATACCCACAATTGTGCACAATATTTTTTTGACGTTGTCATGGTAACATGATATGTTGCAGCAAAGGGCTGTCCCATTCATATTTACACCATTTCAAGTCCTCACAGTCTCTCACACTCCATTTAAACCATTTAACGGGTGACTGAGGGTTCAGGGTTTGAGGCCTTAGGGGGACATTGGGATTGGGCCTTCAAGTCGGACCCAAATATAATTGGCATGCATTGTGAGGCGATCGCCGGTGATAGATTCTACGCAGCACTGGCTAATCTCGAATGAGCCTAATGTTTTCTTCAGAGCTGATTCTCACGTGATCCTGTCACATCGGGAGTGTCCAACTGCCGTGCCAGGCAAAAAATGACAAGTGTGTTGATTGGCAAAAAAACAAACTTTATTTCAAGCTGAAATATTGTAAATTCACCAGTTCCACGTTTACCAATGTGAGGGCAAACTGCCTCTCTGTCTCACTTTGATGAACTGAATATCTTTGGAAACTGCACTGTTGGCTGGATAATAAAAAGCTATTTGAAACTTTTTCTATACATTCTATCATTTTATGAATAAATGATTAATTCATTAATCAAGACAATAACCAGAAAACTAATGGATAATACAAGTAATTGTTGTAGCAGCTTTTGTCATGACAAAGGGCTCTAAAGCCACATCCTGTCAGGTGATTACTGTCACGTGATTCTTTCTGTCAGTGGAATCCAGCAGAAGGAAAGATCTCTATTTATTATTATGCTTGACATGGTCATATTTCTATGAAGTAGAAATCTGTTGTAAACTTGGTTGAGCTGTTTAACTCGAACTCTATAAATGTGAAACCTTGACCGTGTTAATGTCTAATCTTCCAGGTGTTCGGATGACATCACATCACTTCACTATGTTGATAAGCCCTGATCAGGAGGCCCTGATTGGCCGGGTGTTTGAAACCTATCTGACAGATCATCATCATGGGGACATTCTCCAGCTTATTGCAGATACTAATGAAGAGAACCATCGCCCTGTGGTTGTTAATGCCATGACTTTGTTTGAAGCCAATATGGAGGTAACGACAACACAATTCAAAACACAATCTACTGTATTCTAAATAGATAGAAGTAAGTCGGTATGCTTGAGACTTGTTCTACTTAAGTCAGGCAATATTGTCCAAATCTGTATGATATTATGACGCATATCTTTCCTGTACCAATATACACTCACCAGCCACTTTATTAGGCACACCTGTTCAATTGCTTGTTAACACAAATAGCTTCTAAGCCAATCACATGGCAGCAACTCCATGCATTTAGGCATCTAGACGTGGTGAAGACGACTTGCTGGAGTTCAAACTGAGTATCCGAATGGGGAACAAAGGGGATTTAAGTGACTTTGAACGTGGCATGGTTGTTGGCTAGAAAGGCTGGCCTGAGTATTTCAAAAACTGCTGATCTACTGGGATTTTCACGCACAACCATCTAGGGTTTACAGAGATGGTCCGAAAAAGAGGAAATATCCAGTGAGCGGCAGTTGTGTGGACGAAAATGCCTTGTTGATGTCAGAGGAGAATGGGCAGAGTGGTTGGAGATGATAGAAAGGCAACAGTAACTCAAATAACCACTTGTTACAACCAAGGTGTGCAGAATACCATCTCTGAACGCACAACACGTGGAACCTTGAAGCAAATGGGCTCCAGCAGCAGAAGACCACACCGGAGGCCACTCCTGTCGGCTAAGAACAGGAACCTGAGGCTCCAACAGCAGAAGACCACACCGGGGGCCACTCCTGTTAGCTAAGAACAGGAACCTGAGGCTCCAACAGCAGAAGACCACACCGGGGGCCACTCCTGTCAGCTAAGAACAGGAACCTGAGGCTCCAACAGCAGAAGACCACACCGGGGGCCACTCCTGTCAGCTAAAAACAGGAACCTGAGGCTCCAACAGCAGAAGACCACACCGGGGTCCACTACTGTCAGCTAAGAACAGGAACCTGAGGCTAAATTGGACAATAGAAGATTGGAAAAACGTTGCCTGGTCTGATGAGTCTCGATTTCAGCTGCAACATTCAGATGGTAGGGTCAGAATTTGGCGTAAATAACATGAAAGCATGGATCCATCCTGCCTTGTATCAACGGTTCAGGCTGGTGGTGTCATGGTGTGGGGGATATTTTCTTGGCACACTTTTGGGCCTGTTGAGCCTCGTCTCAACGCCACGGCCGACCTGAGTATTGTTGCTGACCATGTCCATCCCTTTATGACCACAGTGTACCATCTTCTGATGGCTACTTCCAGCAGGATAATGGACCATGTCACAAAGCTCAAATCATCTCAAACTGCTTTCTTGAACATGACAATGAGTTCACTGTACTCCAATGGCCTTCAGTCCCCAGATCTCAATCCAAAATCTGAGGAATGTTTCCAACACCTTGTTGAATCTATGCTACGAAGAATTAAGGCAGTTCTGAAGGCAAAGTGTGTGTGTGTGTGTGTGTGTGTGTGTGTGTGTGTGTGTGTGTGTGTGTGTGTGTGTGTGTGTGTGTGTGTGTGTGTGTGTGTGTGTGTGTGTGTGTGTGTGTGTGTGGACCTGTACAGATCTTTTCTAGTCTTCCGACCACTCAAAGCGCTTTAACACTACATGGCATCATTCATAGACTGATGGGAGGGGCTAAGGTGCCACCTGTTAAGTACTGAGTTACGAGTGCACATGCGTGTATTAGTTTGGTTCTAGAGGAACAGAAGACGTGTAGCCGTTGTTGTTGATGTCGTGCATAAGTTTCAAGTAAAGTCTTAAACATATACAGTTGTCGCTGGAGTTATTGAACTAATATGGTAGCAGAGGATGGCGGCTGGAAATTACAAAGTTCCGCCGCCGTTTGACGAGAAGAAGTCTTACGAGAGCTGGAAAAATGAGGTTGAAATTTGGAGGCCTGTGACGGACCTGGAGAAGAAGAAGCAGGCCTTGGCGGTTGCTTTATCGCTGACGGGAAGAGTGAGGGATAGTGCACTAGAAATCACCGCAGAGGATTTGAACAACGATGAAGGAATGACTGTACATTGAAAGAGGAAAAGGATCGCCAGTATGAGGCTTACACGGAGTTTGACCGGATCACAAGAGAAAATGGCATATCTATGGTCAATTACATTGTCGAGTTTGAGCGCCGGTACAACAGAATACGTAAGTTCAAGATGGAGCTTCCAGATGCTGTGTTAGCTTTCAAGCTACTAGATACTGCAGGACTTTACGTTAAAGACAAACAATTAGCACTCACCGCTTGTCCAAACCTTTCGTTTGTAAACATGAAGTCAAACTTGAAGAGAATCTTTGGCGATAATTCTCCACAAGAGGGAGCTGATGGCCTCCGTGTGTGTGTGGGGGTGCTGCCGACGCTGCCTACTACACACAGTTTACAGGCAAGCGTGAAAGTAATGTCGGGTCAAGCCCACAAATCCAAATGGCTGTTCAAGGGATGAATCGACTCGACAGATATGGGAGAAGGACAAGATGTGCAGTCTGCCAAAGCACATATTACTGGGCAAAGGATTGTCCTCACAAAAATTAACATGCAAAATTGACAGAGGATGAGAAAGTGACAGATGTTGAAGAATGCAACATTACTTTATTGTCAAAAGAATCGTTGTCTGATAGATATATTCATGGTGGAGTCTCTAGGATCAGCTGTAATTGACACAGCTTGCACTAGAACCATGTGTGGAGAAAAATAGCTTGATCATTACATGAGTGGACTAACACAACGTGAGTTATTGAAGATGGGGAACACAAAGAGTGTAAGAGCATTCAAGTTTGGTGATGGGAGAGTTGTTCATTCTACAAAGAAAGTAAAAATCCCAGCCGTGATAGGACAGACTAGATGTCAATCTAGTAGATATCCCATTGCTCTTAAGCAAAACGTCACTGAAGAGAGCAGGTGCCGTTTTAGACATTGAAAATGACAAAGCCACAATGTTTAAACAGCAAGTGAAACTTGAACTAACATCTTCAGGACATTATTGTGTGAACATTAGAGATGCGAGTAACCCAGATGAACATGAGCTCCAGAATGAGGATGACATTCTCACTGTGACAGAAAACATGACAACAAAAGAAAAATAGAAAGCTCTGTTCAAACTACACAAGCAATTCGGACATGCCTCTGTTGACAGACTGAAAAAACTATTAGCCTGCTCAGATAATGCTGATGCTGAATGCACCACAATCCTAAAGGACATTGTAAAAAACTGTGAGACGTGCATTAGATATAGCAAACCAAAGCCAAAGCCAGCGGTGGGTTTGCCCATGGCCTCAAGCTACAATGAGACTGTAGCTGTGGATTTGCATGAGCTAGAGTCGGGAGTGTGGTATGTAAATGCAACTGACCACTTCACACGCTTCAGTGCAGGGAGCATCGTCACCACCAAGAAACCCAGGGAGATTGTGAAGCACTTTATACGTTGCTGGATAAGTGTTCATGGTCCTCCACGCAGACTGTTCAGTGACAATGGGGGTGAATTCAACAACGAAGCAATGAGGGACATGGCTGAAAGCTTCAAAATTGAAGTGAAAACAACTGCAGCTTACAGCCCATGGAGCAATGGGCTTTTGGAAAGGCATAATCAAACCCTCACTGAAATCCTGATGAAAGTGAAGAGGGACAATGGATGTGACTGGAGGATGGCCCTAGACTGAGCCCTAATGGCAAAGAACTCTATGCACAACGTGCATGGCTACAGTCCCTACCAGCTGGTATTTGGACAAAACTCCAATCTGCCTTCAGTTCTGCTATGCCGCCAGCTCTGGAAGGTACTAATATGACTACTTGGATAGCCCAGCATATCACAACATTACATGCTGCAAGGAGAGCATTTACAGAAGCTGAGTGCTCTGAAAGGATCCAAAGAGCCCTTTGTAAACAACTGCGGCCCATTGATGACCGATACGAAATAGGGGACAAAGTCTACTACAAACAGGTGGATTGTACAGAATGGAAAGGTTCAGGTGTGGTCATCGGCCAAGATGGTGCAGTAATATTTGTGAGGCATTTACGTTCGTGTACATCATTCCAGGCGTCGAAAAAATATATAGCCCACAAGCAGTGCGGGGAGAAAGGGACATCCAGCTTAAGGGACTGAAAATCTTACAACATTACCAGAACCTGGCTTTAATGACAATAACTATGACACTGAAAATGAAAATGAGGAAGATGGTGAGGATAATGGTGAACCCATTCACACACCAAGACAGCCAGAAGGAGGTAGCCATGGTCAATTTGATGTGTCACAGAACAACTCAACCACAACTTGTGAAGGCCTTAGTCTGAAAACTGGACAGGTAGTTACATACACGGATAGTGGGAGTGGCCAAGCACACACTGGAAAAATTCTCAGCAGGGCAGGAAAAGCCACTGGAACATACAAATACTGGTATAATTTGGAGTACATGGAGCCTGAGGATATTTCTGGCACTACCGGTTCTGTTGACTTAGGACGAGTACACAATCTTCAAGTGGTCCCGTCTGAGCATGTTGGGTTATGTGCTAGCCATCCTGAAGAAGACATACTTATTGTAAATGATGATACCTTCATGCCTGCCAAACACAGTGAACTCAGCAACTGGAAAAAGAATAAAGTGTTTGAAGAGGTAAAAGATGAAGGCCAGAAATGCATCTCTACGAGGTGGGTGTGCACACTCAAGGAGACACCTGATGGTGTTGTACCTAAAGCTAGATTAGTTGCAAGAGGCTTTGACTAAATGAACAGTCAGGAGACTCACCCACACGTGCCTGAGAGTCTCTAAAGATGATTATGGCAGTGATATGTCAAAAGAAATGGTAGTTAAACTCTATGGACATTAAAGCAGCTTTTTTGCAAGGCAAAGAGTTGACCCGAAATGTCTATATTCGTCCCCCCCAAGAAGCTCAGAGCAAAGGAATACTATGGAAGTTAAAAAAGTGTGTTTATGGCCTAGCAGATGCTTCTCTGTATTGGTACAACAGAGTGAAAGACACAATGCAGCAGTTGGGAGCTACTGTGTCACAAGTTCATCCAGCAGTGTTCTACTGGCTGGATGACTCCTACAATGTAATGGGACTCCTGGCTTGTCACGTGGATGATTTCATCTGGGGTGGTTCAGAAACATTCTCAACAACAGTCATCCCTCACTTGAAAGTTGCTTTTCAAGTTGGACGTGAAGAGCACATAGCTTCAGCTACATTGAAATGGAGGTTCACTCTTTACAGGATGAGATACAAGTGCAACAAAGTATTTACATAAAGAATCTACAACCTATTTCTGTGGACCCCAATAGAGCCACACAGCGAGAGGCTCCTTTAACAGACACTGAAACTGACATGTTAAAGTCGAAGATTGGCCAAATATTGTGGGTAGCAAGGCAGAGTAGACCCGACATAATGTGTGACGTATCCATCCTAGCATCAAGCATGCTACTATTCAGACCCTACACTGTGCAAACAAACTTGTCAGGAAACTGAAATCGGAAGAGGTGACCTTGAGGTTTCAGGTAAAGTCTTAAACATATACAGTTGTCGCTGGAGTTATTGAACTCCACCTGCCCATCAGGAGTAGCTACCATTCACTGTGGGAGCAATTTGGGGTTAAGTGTCTTGCCCAAGGACACATCGACATGGACTAGCGGAGCTGGGGATCGACCCACCGATCTGTGTGTGTGTGTGTGTGTGTGTGTGTGTGTGTGTGTGTGTGTGTGTGTGTGTGTGTGTGTGTGTGTGTGTGTGTGTGTGTGTGTGTGTGTGTGTGTGTGTGTGTGTGTGTGTGTGTGTGTCTAAATCCATGGTATCTCTACTACTCCACAGGTTGGGGATTATTTCAACGCCTATCCCCATGATGTCCTGGCTCTATTTGATAAAGTGTTACACAGAACAGCACTCGAGTTATCACGTTGTGGAGGACAAAGAACAACAGAGAGACTGACACACACTCTTCATGCTCGCATTACAGGTCAGACAGCCAACTGGGAATGATGGTCAGATGTTGCCTAGAGCTCGTAGTGTGAGGAGTTTCATACATTAACTTTCTCCTCTCTTCTGCTCTTAAGTATGTCATTTTTGGTTTAAGTAATAATGTCTTCTCTGCCGTCTACTAAAGACTTGACAAGCTGGTAGCTGTTGGTTTTAATGGATAAAGCACGGCCCTTTTTTAAAATACCCAAACCTGAAAAAATAGGGGTTATTCAGTTAGCTGGATTATGACAGACATTTTAAGGTTAATCCAAACATCAGCAATAAGACCATCAGAAAAAAATAATCATTTTAAATAAGAACATGAGAATTCATGGAAAGCAGTGATCACATTTTGTTGTCAACGTTGTCTTTTCTAGATAGCGGACAGTAGAGAGATGAGGAAAGAGAGATGGGAATGACAAAGGCCAACCAGGGACACTACGATCATGTGCACACTGTGTATTGTTCTTATTGTTGTTTTCGTTGTATTAATTTGTGCGTTGTGCCTGTCCACGACTTTTGTCAACTGTGCTGTACAAATACAGTCTGACTTGACTTGGGACGTTGCACCGATAGTTATCACGGTGAGAAAACCTGAGTGGGATGAATACTGCTTCTGTTGGATACAATTCACCTCTCTGTTTTTTTTATTGACTCGTTTGTGTGCCCAGGTCTGCCGGTGTGTCCAGAGCTGACCAGAAACACCATTCCCAGGTCCAGAGATATAGGACACTTTCTGTCTGTCACTGGTACTGTCATACGCACCAGTGTTACCAAGGTAACATCATGGCAGGAATCAATTCATCCATTCACACCCATTCATACACTGATGACATGAACTACCATGCAAAGTGCCACTTGCCGATCAGAACTAAACACATCCACACCCATGCTTACACCGATGACATAGCAATCAGGAGCAAGGACACATGGGTCGACGGGGATCGAATCGCCGATTGGAAGACGACACGCTCTACCTCTGAGTTGCAGCTTAAACAATATGTATTTTTGTCTGACGTGTCAGCTGTGGGGATGATTTTCCCCATGGGGAAAGTAAAGATAGACAGATTGATACTTTATTAATTCCGAAAGGGGACATTTTGTCGCTACAGAAGCATTTTTACATACAGGTAAGAAAAACAATATATACAAAAAATAGAATAGAATAATAAGAAGAATATAAAGGCTGCAGTTAGTCAAAAAATTACCTCCTAACGTCTATTCCTAACCACTTTTCCTTGACTTCTGTGGAAAAGTCATGGGGTCAAGGAAAGATGGGAAGGAGAATTCATGAGGCGTTAGGAAAAGACAACCGCGGTGTTTAGAGAATCCGACTCCACTTTCACTAAGCCAGTGGTTCCCAAACTGGGGTGCGCGCCCCCTAAGGGGCGGCGCAGTAGAACTACAGGTGGGGTGCGGCTTCATCACCAACCCACACACACACACACACACAGCGGTAAAATAATATCAAATAAAAATATAACAAATACAATTGCAAACTAATTCTAAAGAAAGTGCACCTGCTGCGTTCACACCAAAAGCGAAGTGAATTTTCACGGTTCAAAGTATTATTTTATTAACAACATAAACAACCAGGTTCGAAGTATTACTTTATTAACAAGGTTGGAATAGAAATGAAAGAAGGAATATAAAAGTGAAACCAAGGGATTGTCACAGAGAGAACAAAGGTACTAAACTGTCTCGTTGTTTAGTTTCAAACACGCTGTAAATAAATACGTTCTCCCACTAACAATGTCTCATATCCCTTTGTGTTGTTATGGTTTATATGCAGATTATAATCTGATCATAAGAATATGCAGACAATAGTTTATGAAACACCACACAACTCCATGTGACCTAGAAGTGTTGACTTGATAGTGTTTTAAAATTGTAATGTTGATTTGAAAAGATCATTAAAAACATGACTCCGACTGAAGAGCTCGTCCAGTTTAACCCTTTTTTCAAAGCTTGGGTTTCAGCTTCTGTAACTAGTAAACTCAAAGAGGGAGGGCTGAGGCTGCAGTACAATACCAAAGAGAGCAGATCAAATACGTCACTTTGATCAGTTTACAGCAATGTAACGTTCGTAGTTTGCCAGTAAGTTCAACAGATTATTGAAAGTTCATTTCAAAGTTATAGCAACTGTTATTTACATGATCTGTGTTTGTCTTCATGATCATTTATTCTCGTGAACGGCTTATGCTAAAGGAGCTAAGTAAGGAAGCATTGAAGCTCCTTTCCTTTTGAATTTAGGGAATTCGAACAGCTCTCATCATGGCAGCCACTTAGATACTTCTGGGTCATTTCACTCAGTTTGGAACCTTCCTAAGCAAAAAGGACTATTCGACCGCAGCCAAAGTCTAAAGTGTAACCATGTAATGTGAGATGCTTTTCAGTGAGTGGGATAGAAAGATGGATGAAGGGAAGTGAGTAAGGGTTAGGTCATGGTTGATGAGATGCAGACATAAATTAACCAGCTGACTGACTCTTTTATAAGTGAATATAGCCAATGGGCTGTGAGTGAGTTCAATGCAGGATTGCATCTGGGTGTATATTGGTGGATCTTAATGCTACTGTTGGTGTTGGTACCCTCTCTGTCTAGAGAGTTGTGAGAGATGGTGAAGGTTTTTTGTGTGAAAGAATCAACAGTACTGTGTCTTGTGATGGTAAAATATATGTAACCCGCTGTTGAGTCTTTTTAAGCTGAAATAACAAATATCATGAAACAGAACTTATCTATGAAATCATTTATTCTTGCAAGAAGAGGCACAGTTGTACAGAGTCATTAGAGTCTATCCAAGTGTGCACTGAAGAGTAGAAGTCAGACAGAATTATATATGGTGTGGATAGGATGGAACTGCATTGAAACATCCTGTCTTAGATAGTTAGCAGACTAAAGATCACTTGTCCAGAGAGGTTTCTACAACACCATATTGCCTGCAACGGGATCAATTAAGATGGGCCCCCCAATCATATACAGGAAAGAAGATGTGTCTGCTTCCTCGGCAGCTGCGACGTGACAAATGAATCCCCCAATGCAGGCACTGATATCATGCACAATCACAGTTCACTCAGATAAGAATATAAAATACAACTAAGAATACAAAATTCCGATTACAGTCTGTACATGGAAGAAGGCTTCTTCACTGGATAATTCATAGGTATTCTGGGCAAGCACATGATTTTTTTTCAGAAGAGATTAATACTGAATTACTAGTAGATAACAGGGTGCTATATAATAGAAGTAATGCACACGTGTGTATATACGTAGGTGAGAAAGGTGGAAATAACCTAAATCAGTTTCTGCACAATATCTTCATGTTTTTGTTTTGAGTTCTGCTAAGAATTCTTCTCTGCCTCTCATAGGTTTTGGAATACGAGCGTGATTACATCTGCGCAAAGTGTCGTCACGTTTTCACGGTGCAGGCTGATTTTGACCAGTTCTACGTCTTTGTCCCACCGCTGGTCTGTCCTCATCCTGATGGCTGTAATTCGTTCAAATTCAGCTGTCTGTCTGGAGGATCTGAGCCTGCTGCCTGCAGGGACTTCCAGGAGATCAAGATACAAGAGCAGGTAGGACCGTTATGTATGTGTTACTGTTCATTTGCAGAGTGTGTATGGATTTAGCTTTTGGTCAGTGTAAATCTCTCACACACACAGGTGCAGAGGCTGTCAGTGGGCAGTATTCCTCGCGCTATGCTGGTGGTTCTAGAGGACGACCTTGTCGACAGTTGTAAATCTGGTAAGAACTGTAAATAGTCTTTGTTAACTAACAAATACAACCAGCTTCTCCAAATGTATACAAATAAGTACCTGAGCAAACAGAAGGCTTTGTCATTATATTGACTGCCAGTGAGGAACCAGTCACATCAATCAACTGCGTCACAGTGATCAGAGACAGAACCTTCTGATATATAGTTTCTACTTTAATGTGTTGTAATTAAGATGACTAAAGTAAAAGCTGTTCACAAGTCTGACAAAATACCCTCTAGGTTCTGTATGCTAATGTTTGGGACAAAGCATTGTTGCAGCATGGAGGTTGAAATGAAATGAGAAACCACGGTATGATTATGAGGTAGCTTTCAGTAACTGTATGGGGTGCTCCTGTGAGATGATGCAAGTGTTTATGGGGTGCTCCTGTGAGATGATACAAGTGTTTATGGGGTGCTCCTGTGAGATGATACAAGTGTTTATGGGGTGCTCCTGTGAGATGATGCAAGTGTTTATGGGGTGCTTCTGTGAGATGACGTAACTGTTTATGGGATGCTCCTAGGAGATGATGTGACTGTTTATGGGGTGATGTGCCAGCGCTGGAAGCCCTTTTATGATGGCACTCGTTGTGATGTGGAACTGGTCCTCAAAGCTAACAACATAGAAGTGAACAACCACCAGGCTGCTGCTGCTTGTCTCATGAAGGATGTTCAGAAAGAGTTTGAAGACTTCTGGAATAACTACAAATATGATCCCATAGCTGGTGGGTAGGAATTGCCTCATAACATTAAAAGCTCAACCATCCATTTTTTTTTTTAATCTATCTAATTATTATTACTTTTTTTAATTCTCCTCTGTCTTTCTGTAGGTAGAAACCAGATCTTGTTGAGCCTGTGCCCACAGGTATTTGGCATGTTTGTGATTAAACTGGCGGTTTCCATGGTGTTGGCTGGTGGGGTGCAGAGAGTAGATTCTTCTGGGACCAAGATCAGGGGTATTTCTCGGTCGTATTTCTCATGTGTTTAAAGTAAGGACCAATATCAATAACCAGAGAGTTTACATATTTATAATGCAATATACTCCATTGTCACGTCACAGGTAGTACTGCTACAATGATTAGTTTCAGGTCTAGGGGATTTAAGGCTGTGCACCAGCTGCTAACAGACCATACCTGTATGCCCATGCTGCCACTCTGACAAAAATATGTGGGCCTTACCTGAAATGACCTTGAGCTCAGCTAGCTTTCCCCCTTAACTCCACTCTGTCCCTACACTGCCCCCCTCCCCCAGACTGTGTGGTTAGTCCAGTCCTCTTGTGTTAACGGCCGTGCAGTGAGCGCCAAGTCGGTTTCAGTTCAGACACAGACAGAAACGTAACCAAATTTCTTAAGGGATTTGTGTTATTGCTCATCAGCCGTGTCAACAATACGATTTGCACTCTCCTCCTCTTCCTCTACTCTGGCCTCTATGGCTTCTGTTCTCTGGCAGGCTCATATTAGGTGAGACCCACCCTGTTGAGATTGACAACCATACAAACCAACAAATGACAACCTGTGGCCGTGACAAATGTTTTTCTCTATGCTGGATTTTGTCGCTATGATCTCATCTGTTCCTCTTTAGGAGAGTGTCATATGTTGCTGGTTGGCGACCCAGGAACAGGGAAGTCGCAGTTCTTAAAATATGCAGCTAAGATCATGCCTCGCTCTGTACTCACAGCTGGAATTGGATCAACAAGTGCAGGTAGAGTGTGTTCCTTGTCAGCTCTCAGGTCAGTTTAGCCATTTATCAGGAATTTATCATCAAGAGCTTGATGTTCTCACATAAAGAATTTAACACACTTAGATGTAAACATATCCAACCACTTCATGTTTTACTGGATGAACTGAATTTATTTACACAATGTTATTTGTTGAAGGACTGACCGTAGCAGCAGTGAAAGACGGAGGTGATTGGCATCTGGAGGCAGGAGCCCTGGTTCTGTCAGATGGTGGTTTGTGCTGCATTGATGAATTCAACAATATCAAGGAACACGATCGCATCAGCATCCATGAAGCTATGGAACAACAGTCTATTAGTGTGGCTAAAGCTGGGTATGACAGTCATGCATACACATCCACATGCTCATAGAATTCTAGTCAAGGCAAAGAACACTGACATGCATCTAGTTTTAATGGTGGTTCAATCCCCGGCTCCACTAGTCCATGTCGATGTATTGCCATTTAACAAAAACATGTTGTTGCCAAAGCATTTTACAGAATGTTACACATATTGCATATTCAATACACATGTGTCATATGCAGGTTATACTGACACAGTATAATACAGTGCACTACAATTGTATACAGTTTAATACAGTCACTTCATTTTGTGGCTCTATTAGTGATTGTGAGTCCCTTAGGTATTGGCTGGCAGATACATACTTGGCTGACAGTTTCTCCTCTGGGCTTAATTTTAAAAAGTTTGTCATATTCTTTGCCTGCGTTCAAAATGTATTTTTCTGCTGAGGAAAGTTCCTTTCTTATCTCCTTTAGCATGAAATACAATGGACCATTCTTTACGAAAGGAAAGAAGATAATGCTACGCCACAATTCCTTGCGGCAGCATTTATTACTACAAAATTTCAGAGAAATTTTGACTGTGTGGCTGCGACTGCCGTAAGACGTTGCAATATATATACGGCAACATTACCAGTAGCAAGATGTGTTATTGAGGTACAATATATACATGCTAGCGCACAAGTATTGTGCTAGCATCGTGTTATTATTGCGCTAACATCGCGTTAGCATCTAGTTAGCATTGTGCTAGGTTTGCACTAGCATTGAGCTCAAATTGCATTAGCATCTCATTAGCCTTAGCATCTCGATAGCATCACACTAGTATCATGTTAGCATCGCATTAGCATCTCGTTAGCATTAGCATCTCGTTAGCGTTAGCATCACATTAGCCAGGTGGAGTTCTTACAATGCCTCTGACTAAATATCTCCAAGTCATTTACGTATGTGTGTGCATCTGTCAGTGTTTTTGTGTCTGTGTATGTGTGTCAAAGTCTGTCTGTGTCAGTATGTGTGTCAGGGTCTGTCTGTGTCTGTATGTCAGTATGTGTGTGTCTAACTGAAGTAATTAGCTCATCACAAACACCCCTGTGCTCCCACATCAAAGGTTTCTATGGTGATTACTTCAGAGACTACAGTTCCATCCGCTTAACATGGAGTTAAAACCTGTCCAATTATCTCAAAATATCATATAACCGTAACTCCTATTGCTTCGATAGCCGACATTGAGAGGAAGGATGACTTGATGAACAGATAGTGTGAAATTTGGGTATGTAGTGTAAAATAAAAAGGCTTTTATGGCAGAATAGAAATCTGGTACAGTTGTCTGTGCGAGATATTTTTTGAGCCACATGGGTCTCTATGGAGCAGAGAGGTGGATTTCCTCTCACTCTCAGACATTTCTAGCCAAATGTGTGAATCTGTTGGATTCTGTAGTCATATGTGTACGACAAGCACAATATTTGCTACATTTATATCTTTAAATGATGCCTGGAGATTGAAAATTGTGGATTTTGTGGCAAAATACAAATATTTCTTTCACATGATTTTGTAGCACCTTGTTAATGTTCAAAATCTTTGGGCGGACTTGGAAGAGAATTTCTGGATTCAGTAGGTTATAATAAAAATCAATTTAATAAAAGTTGGCATATAGTGCATAATCCTCAGCTGAGGGTTCATAAGCCAACGGCAGTCCACAGCCTTTCAACAGTTGCCTAAAAAAGCAGCCTGAAGAGAGTTAACTGTCTGTGCACATTGACCTAAGAGAGCCTCGAACTGACCAATACATTTGGTAATATAGTCCAATGAAAATGTGCATCGTCGCCTCTCATTGGCTCAGTTTTACAACATATATTCGGCTAAAGTTTCACATGGCTAGAATCAGCATTCGGATTGTTTAGTCGGTGCAAAGGTCTCTCCCAGACCTACCGGCACTTGAAGTCATCTCTCCACCCTCTTGTAAAGTTGAGCATATCCACTTCTCATGAGGAGTTGTTTTATTGCCCTTTGTGTTGATCTTGGAGACTTCAGTGTCTTCATCCCCCTCTTCCTTTCTCATTTCATGCATACCTGAACTAAGTCTAAGTAAGAAACTCAATGTGGCTTCCTTCTATGTCACGCATACTCCTTGCCATAAGGCTCGCTATTCCTTATTAATTATCCTTTTTAAGTATCGTAATTTATACATAGACATTCCTTATTTACAAGTGTAAGTCATATTATATTATTACAACCTAACAACCTCTTCACTCTGCGATGACCTCACGCGCTCTGAGCAGCGCAATACACACCCATTATAAAGTCAGAAAATGTCCCAAAATCTTTCTGAACTTGAACAAGGATGAGAGGAGAACTGTGCGAGCTATCAAAATGGCCTTTTGGCCAAATAAACTCCAGACTTTTGTCAACGTTTGAAGCTACAAATCTTCTTTCTACTTTAAAGTATGCCGAGTCACTGTGGTTCCAAAGATGAGAGGTTCTTTTTGTTTTTTTGCTCTCTTCATGGCGAAAACCCATTCAAGTGAATGGGACAATTTCTCGCCTTTTTGGGGTTAAAGGTCAGGCGAATCTCTTAGAAAAGTCATAGCACACGATTCCCGGTCAGGCCACACGTTTTGATGTGTTTTGACGCATGTGTTGGCAACGCTGCGGGACGAGTTCCCCGCCAAACTTTTGTACGGAAGAAGGAGAATAAGATGCGATAAGCCCGCAGGAGTTTAGTCTGTGTGCTGTGGCACCAAGGCTTTAGAGCCTTGTTGCCTTCAGCCACACAGAATAACACATTACTCGGTCGTCCAGGAAAACAGACGATATGCCTTACGATGTGATATGATACAATATGCCGATATATATTGCACAGATTTATTTTGAACATGGAACAAATAAATAAAAAACAAAAAAAGAATAACAAATATAACTAGAAAATGCTGAAAATACAAAAAAGGAAACTACCTGCTGAAAAGTTTTAAAGCCCAAAAGCATTGAACTGAACTGATGAAAATCCTTGTAGTTGAAATGTATAACTGGAAAAGTTTGACGCAAAACTGCATCATCTAAAGAATCCAAGAGATGAATTACAATCCAGGAAAAGATGGAAACTAAATTATTTTACTGTAGTAGTAGTAGTAGTGGTGGTGGTGGAAAAAAATAACTGGGAAAATGTGGAAATTTCAAATGACTGTCCTGAAAATATATGAAAGCCCAAAAGCCAAGAACTGCACTGCTAAAAAAAAACAAAAAAAAACCTCGTAGCAGAGAGAGAGAGAGAGAGAGAGAGAGAGAGAGAGAGAGAGAGAGAGAGAGAGAGAGAGAGAGAGAGAGAGAGAGAGAGAGAGAGAGAGAGAGAATTGTAATCGTAGTAGAAATAGTGGTTGTACCAAGTCATTTGTTTATGTCTGTGGCAGTGTACTTGTCAAACTGCAGTAATTAGCTCATCACAAACACCTGTGTGCTCCCACATCAAAAGGTTTCCATGGTGATTACTTCAAAGATACTCCAGTTCCATAGGGTTAACATGGAGTTAAAACCTGTCAAATTATCTCCTATAACCGTAGCTCCTATTGCTTCGATATCCGAGATTGAGAGGAAGGATGACTTGATGAACAGATAGTGTGAGATTTGGATCTGTAGTGTAAAAAATGTGGCTGGAATGTAACTGGAAGTGATTGTCCTGGGGATGTAAGTGTCCACAGTTGGGCTTTATTGATGAGCCCAACTGTGGACAGGAAGAAACAGTTTTTGTGGCATGAGATTCAATTTATTTCGTATAGCTCAAAATCACAAATTTGCCTGAGAGAGCTTTACAATCTGTACACATACGACATCCTCTGTTCCGGGACCTCACATCAGTTCAGGAGTTTTGTTTAATTTCTCTAAATTTTCTGAATATATATGTTTTGACTGAATCATAATGACTTTTATTCTGTTCTGTTGTTTTGAATTAGTGCTCTCTCAATCACATAGCGAGGGCTCTGGCACTTAGTTGTCTCTGTAATTATCTCAGTCCATCCATCCATCCCTTTTCTTATCTGGGATCAGGTTGTGGTGGCAGCAGGCCCAGCAGGTTGACCCAGACTTCCCTCTATCCCCGCAACATTTTCCAACTCATTCTGGAGAATCCCGAGGCGTTCCCAGGCCAGCTGGAAGATGTAATCCCTCCAGCGTATTCTGGGTCTTCCCCGGAGTCTACCAGTTGGGCGTGCCCTGAATACCTCCAGTGGGAGGCGCCCAGGAGGCATCCTGATTAGATGCCCGAACCACCTCAGCGCTTCAACTCCAAGTTCCCTCCTGATGTCCGAGCTCCTTACCCTATCCCTAAGGCTGAGCCTGGCCACCCTACGAAGGAAACTCATTTTAGCCGCTTGTAGCCTCGTTCTTTCGGTCAACACCCAGAGTTCATGACTATAGGTGAGGGTCGGAATGTAGACCAACCGGTAAATTGAGTGCAGCACCTGTTTTACTGCTGCAGCCGCACCAATCCGCCTGTCAATCTCCCGCTCCATCTTGCCCTCACTCGTGAACAAGAGCCTGAGAACAAGACCGGTGACAAAGGGCAGCCTTGGCGGAGGCCAACACCCACCGGGAACGTGTCTGACTTATTGCTGAGAATATGAGCACAGCTCCTACTGCAGTCGTACAGAGACCGGAACCCCCCCCCAAAAAAAAAAAAAAAACAGAGGGACCGAAAGCACATGTAGACTGGTTGGGCAAACTCCCAGGACCCCTCCAGTAGTCTTGTAAGGGTAAAGAGCTGGTCCACGTTTCCACGGCCGGAACGGAGTCCGCAGTGCTCTTCTTGAATCTGAGGTTCGACAAAAGGTCGGAACCTCCTTTCCAGCACCCTTGCATAAGCTTTCCCCGGGAGGCTGAGTAGTGTGATACCCCGATTGCTCGAGCACACTCTCCGGTCCCCCCCTTTTTGAAAATGCGAAACCACCACCATGATCTGTCATTCCATGGGCACTGTTTCCGACCTCCATGCAACATTGAAGAGGCGTGTCAGCCAAGATAGCCCAACAATGTCCAGCGCCTTCAGCATCTCAGGGCGGATCTCATCCACCCCTGGCAGCTTGCCACCAAGTCGGGTTTAGGAGTTCTTCAAAGTGCTCTTTCCACCGCCCAACAATGTCTCCCTTCCTGAGCCTTCGGATGGTTTGCCAGAACTTCCTTGAGGCCAACTAAAAGTCCTTCTCCATGGCCTCCCTGAACTCCTCCCATGCCCGAGTTTTAGCATCCATGACAGCCGCATCCCTTCTGGCCTGCCAGTACCTCTCAGCTTTTTCAGGAGACCCCGGAGCCATCCAGGCCCGAAAGGCCTCCTTCTTCAGATTGACTGCTTCCCTCACCCCCGATGTCCAGCACCGGGTTCTCGGGTTGCCACCACGACAGACACCAATGACCTTTCCGACAACAACTCCTAGCAGCCGTATTCACAATAGAGGCTTTGAACATGGTCCGCTCGTATTCCATGTCCCCAACCTCCCTCAGGATGTGTGAAAAGTTCTTCTGGGGGTGGGAGTTGAAGACCTCCCGGACAGGATCCTCCACCAGACGTTCCCAGTTCACCCTCACTACACATTTGGGCTTGCCAGGTCTTTCCAGCCAGCTCCCCCTCCATCTGATCCAACTCACCACCAGGTGGTGATCAGTTGACAGCTCTGCTCCTCTCTTCACCCGAGTGTCCAAGACACACGGCCGCAGATCAGATGATACGACTACAAAGTCGATCATTGATCTCCGGCCTAAGGTGTTCTGCTACCAGGTACACTTATGAGCCACCTTATGTTCGAACATGGTGTTCGTTATGGCTACAGCACAGTTAGCACAGAAGTACAATAGCGAGACACCACTCGGGTTCAGATCGCGCAAGCCGTTCCTCCTAATCACCCCCCACCAGGTTTCTCCTTCATTGCCCACATGGGCATTGAAGTCTCCCAGGAGAAGTATGGAGTCGGCAGGCCCGTTCCAGGACCCCTCCCGCCTATTCCAAGAAGGCCGGAAACGCTGAACTGCTGCCTGATGCATAAGCACAAACAACAGTTAGAGCCTTGCTCCTCACAGGCGCATGGAGGCGACCCTCCAGTTCTCCGGGGAGAACTCCAGCACGGCGGCGCTCAGCCGGGGGATCGTGAGTATCCCCACTCCCACCTGACTCCTCTCACCCTGGGCAACTCCAGAAAAGGACAAAGTCCAACCCCTCTCCAGAAGCTTGGTTCCAGAGCCAGTGCTGTGTGTGTGGAGATGAGCCTAACTATATCTAGCTGGTACCGCTCCATCTCCTGCACCATCTCCGGATCGTTCCCTGCTCGCGAGGTGATGTTCCACAACCCTAGAGCTAGTCTATGCTGCCGGCCATCGACTTGCCCAGGCCCCCGGCCCGCCGCCCGGTCTGCATTGCACCCGACCCAGATGCTTGTCCCTGCGGGTGGTGGTTCCATAGGGTGGGTTATCTCAGTCTTCTGTCCAAAAGTCAAAATTTATTTAAAAAATGTAGATCGTAATCATTTCCAAATTTCACAATATGTTTTTGTCTAACTAAATATTCTGCTTCATATACTAAATAACAGCAGCAGTGGATTTAATAGAATATTAATTCAAAAAGCATTCATGTCATCAGTAATAGTAATAGAATTGTGACTAATAATAATAGTAGCAGTGGGTGTCAGGCAGGACCACGTCAAAGGTATAACCACGATCCATGGAAACCTGTGATCACAAAGACTCCTGGGAAGAAGCCAAGTTAGTAATATGCGTTACAGTGGAGAGGTATCAAACACAAAGTCTCAAGCAGAGATGGTTAAGCTTCTGACAGTGAAGTAAGAGGAAAACCAGTCCAACGCTGTGCTAGATATGCCCACCCAATCACGTAGCCTCTTTATCAGGATGTTATGGTCTACAGCAGGTATGGGCAAACTACGGCCCGTTGGGCTTTTTAATCCGGCCTGTCGAATATTGGTACAAAATTGTCCAAATCATGGTAAAGACCGCATTCATTTAGCCTTTTTCCAGTCAGGAAACACACCGACCAATGGCACGCGTTGTATATCACCTCATATGATCCTACTCGACCAATCACACGCGTTGTATATCATCTCACGTGATCCTACTCGGCCAATCAGATGCGTTGTATATCAGCTCACCTGATCCTACTCGGCCAATCACATGTGTGTATTCCGATTAGCGTCGCCCTCGACCCGAGTGCCATTCACACACAGGAGAGACAGGAGGAGAGAGACCCGATAGTTGGAAAAAGTCTGAGAGTCAGAGAAGTTATTTCACTTGGCGCTCCAAAAAGAGAAATGTGGACAGCTTAACCAGAGTCTTTAACCAAGAGTGGACAGACTCTTATGTGTGTATTATTCCCACAACCTGTTCAAAAGCAGTATGTTTCACGTGTTCAGAGACCGTGGCGATATTAAAAGCAGCGATGTGAAGCTCCACTACGAGAGACAAAGCAGATTTTTGAGTAAACGTACCGACTCACATTCGAAATGAAGGCATAGAAAAATATACCTAAGAGCCCAATATAATCAGAATCCTGACACATTAATTAACTGTCCAACAATGATGTTAAAGGAGGGAATAGAGCTGAAACAAGTGGTTTCAATAACCACAGATAAAGTCCCTTTTTACAAATTTCTCTTTTTAGATGACAAGAATATAATATCTTGGCTCTTTTGATTGACATCACTTGACGCCCGAATAAACTGAATTTAAAGCTGCAGGACAATTCAAACTTAAGTACTTTATTTTAAGAGTTACATTTTTCAAAAGCTTTCTGTTATGTGTTTTTTTTAAATCCAGCCTTTATTTTACTTGAAATGAGAGAAGATCATTTATTTATTATTAGAGTATGTATTATTTATAATTAATGCAGTTCAATTGGAAAGCTGTAATAATAAATATTGTTTAGATATTATTCAATTGAACTTTATTTATTTAATTTGACAGCCAGTTGTTGACTACATACAGACTTTAACACAACTGTTGGCTACTTTAATACATATGGCACAAAATCATATAGCGCAAATTAAGACGATTATTGTGATGTTCCGGACCTTTGCACGAGGAAATTCTCTCTAACTGGACCTCGCTGAATTTTAGTTGAATACCCCTGATCCTGATCTCATGCATACCGTTAATGTAACGTACGTTAATTAACATCTCCGTTCCCAAACAACCGGGTAGT
This sequence comes from Ophiodon elongatus, assembly GCA_016806645.1. Taxonomy (NCBI): domain Eukaryota; kingdom Metazoa; phylum Chordata; class Actinopteri; order Perciformes; family Hexagrammidae; genus Ophiodon; species Ophiodon elongatus. The sequence continues at coordinate 121,591 of JACSYO010000539.1, forward strand.
AACTACTAGGTAGTAGAGTAGCACAACACAAACGGAATTTAACGTAGCTAGGCTATTGTCATTGTTATTATTATTATTATTATTATTATTATTATTATTATTACAGTATGTATGAAATACAGCAAAATCGCTGGACGACCTGCCCGGAGAATTCTGCCGTCTGAGTTGCAATTGGAACTGATTGATCTTCAATGTGACTCCATCTTAAAGGAGAAGTTCAACTCCCTTAAACTGGATGAGTTTTATGCTTTAATAAGCGAAGCCAAGTTTCCAAACATCAGGAGGATGGCACAGAGGATGCTGGTGTTATTTGGCTCTACCTACGTGTGTGAGCAGACGTTCAGCGTGATGAACATCAACATATCACGCCACAGATCCCAGTTAACTGACGAACACCTCAGATCTATCCTGAGAATCACAACCAAACTGACAAACTTTGATGCACGGGCAAAAAAGGGTGACCAACAACACTGTTCCCACTGACATAAAATGTAAGTTTTCTTTACTTTTTAGTTAATGGCTTATACTTGTAATTTATATTAGTTCACACAAACACTCTCCATCCATCTGATACTGGCCCGGCCCGTCTGTCAAATTTTAAAACCCATTGTGGCCCCTGAGCCAAAAGGTTTGCCCACCCCTGGTCTACAGTGTAGAACGCAGAACTAAGGTTGAGAAGTACTAAAACGGAGTGATCACCTGCATCAGAATACATGAGGATGTCATTAGAAACTTACTTTACTACAACATTAAAGAATCTCTGAGATCTTTGAGATATGTGCGATGCACTTCTAGCCCAGTGGCTTTCCATAACCGCTCCGTCCTGCAACACTTCCATCTCAGGGTGCAGACAGCATCTGTCATTCCTGGAGAAGTGTTGTAGAGATGGCCTTAGTCCTATCCTTAAGGTGCCACTTTGTCCAGCAACGTAGACCAATGTTCATTAAATGACTGCATTACAAATTCAACATTAATGATATTTGTGTTAATATTACAGCAAAAGTGCATTGAGAACTGATCAACTGTACTCTAAGTAATAATGCGGGAGTGCAATGTTTGTTGAAGACACAAGGGATCAGCATTTATAGAAAGATCAAAGAAAATGTATTTATGAACAGAACGGATATGATCAATAGCTAAACCCAAAGAGAAAAAAAGGTCCAAGGGATAACCACTCCTGTGAGTAGCGTCACAAACATGTTGCCTTGATGTGCACATTAAAATCCCCAACCAATAACACTTTATCCAGCTTGATCATAGAGGTCAGAAATTCAGTGAACTCCGATAAAAACTGACCTGCTGGACCAGGAGGTCGATAAATTCAAACACAATAAAACGTCTTTAGCCGACCCACTTTAGTCAGCTGTAGTTCAAAAGTAGTAAAAGGTTTGGTGCTCTCCAATTGACAAGAACACTGATTCTTCCAGACCACAGCGAGACCACCAACAAGGCCTGAGAAGCGCGGAGTCCCAATTAGGGGTGGAAATCTCTAGGCACCTCACGATATGATTCGACTCCGATTCAGAGGGCTAAGACGCGATTCTAAAACAATTATCGATTCTTCTTGATGCATCAAATTTTTTTTGCCTTTATCTTTTTTTTCTCACTGAGTATCTTCTATTTTTAAAACACTGCATATTTGTAATGATTCATAATTGTATTAATTTTATATCAGTAACAAATAGAAGAGATTTGTGTCAACTGGAGGGTTATATTTCCCAGCATTGCAAAGAGAACCAACAAGAAAACAAATAAAATTGTGCCTATAGCAGCATCCTCAGTAAAAACTCAGACTTCAGCATGTTCTGAATCATTTGACATAGCAAGCTGCCCTTATTCACAAATATATAATGTAGACTTATCTTCAAACAAATAGGCAGTTATAGGCAATGAGCATTCAGCTCTCGTACAAAAATAACGCTTTCTGGAACATTTGGTTAAACTATACATACAGTGATAAAGTGCATGGTTACGATCACACGAGATTCTGTGGCAACGGATGTCACACAGTGTGTTACTACAATCCTACCTACTTTCCTCAGTGACTCCATGACTTTAGCTGTGGTTTGGTTGTAGAGTATCTCTGTGTCTGCAAAAACGTCGAGATGGATGTTGTATCTTGGTTCCAAAGTGTGCAACATAGCGCGAAAGCTCTGATTGTGGGTGCAAATCCTTAGCAAAAAAAGTTGCAATCTACTCCGTAATTTGCTTCGCTCCCTCCAGGTTGGGTGGAAGACGAAGCGAAATGCTTCCATACATTAGCTTTTAAGCCGGTGGGACTAGATCATATTAGTTTTAGCTAGTATTTAGCCTAGCTTATGAAGTAAACAAGACGCAGGGTGTGTCTGTTTTTTTAAATGTTACTTAGGTGAAAAAAGGCAGTCCTTGAAATTTGTTTCATCTGGGAGTTAAAAAACACATCCTGATCGAAGATAACTGAGATTCTTTACGATGGTGCTGGATGCCAGGGCAATGCCATCTAGAATAACTAACGGGCGACTGTGGCTCAGCGGTGAACAGGGTCATCCTTCAATCAGAGGATCGGAGGTTCGATCCCTGGCTCCGCTAGACCATGTCGATGTGTTCTTGGGCAAGACACTTAACCCCAAATTGCTCCCGTAGCTGCGCCTACGGTGTGTGAATGTTGGTTAGTCCTTATGGGCCCCTTCCATCAGTGTGTGAATGGGTGAATGATGACAAGTAGTGTTAAAGCGCTTTAAATGGTCGGAAGACTAGAAAAGTGCTATACAAGTACAGTCCATTTCCCATTTAAATCATTGTATCTTATATCTTTAAGACATGCTTGAAGTTTAGCGAACTGGTTGGTTTCGTCTGGCTTTATCAATAGATATAATTGGGTATCAGCTGCATAACAATGAAAGTTTATGGAGACTTTTCTGATAATGTGAATAGAATTGGTCCAATCACAGAACCTTGTCGAACTCCGTGACTAATTTAGGTTATTAAATTACTCTAAATTGCCTATAGGTGTGAATGTGAGCATGAATGGTTGTCTGTCTCTTTGTGTCAGCCCTGCGATAGTCTGGCGACAGTACAGGATAAACTCTGCCTTTGCCAAATGTCAGCTGGGATCGGCTCCAGCCCCGCCGCGACCCTAAATAGGAGAAGTGGTTACAGATAATGAATTCGATAATCAACATACTGAATAATTATTCTTTCATCTTGTTTTTATTTGCAAATTTATTATCAAGGTAATCCTAAAGAAACAAAGTATGAATTTATGAGTTTATTCTGTATCCTGCTCTACATTGTCTTCTCTTTACAGGATGGTGTGTAAGCTGAATACTAGAACCAGCATCCTGGCAGCTGCCAACCCTAAAGGCCAGTACGATCCCAACGAGCCACTGTCTGTGAATGTGGCTCTGGCCAGTCCTTTGCTGAGTCGCTTTGACCTGGTTCTAGTTCTCCTAGACACCAGAAACGCAGAGTGGGACCACATCATCTCCTCTTTCATTCTGGAGGACAGAGGTAGAGGTTAAGTTTTTGAATTTAGAAAAAAAAATACTAAAAGCAAAACGACTATCAAAAATGAATTTGAATTATATAAATATTGTAATGATTGTTATTGTGTTATTTATTACAATAGGATGAGCCTTTTCCACAAAACCATTCCAGGTAAATTAGTATATACAGTAACTATTTCAGGAAATAGATCATATTTTTAAATGCAGTGTGAAAAATGTTTCGATAACGCTGACATTTGAATTCGAAATCAACATTTGAATGCTGCGTGTTTTTTTTTTTTTTTTTTTGCATGACTGTATAGTGTGGTTAAAGCTGGTATTTCTGCACAGTTGCAGATACAGGTTAGGCGACATGCACTAATATTTTTCTTGAAACATTTTATTGACATAATTAAGCAAGGCAGGCAAGACAACCTTTAAACCGGTAAACAAGTCATATTTAAAAAGATGAATAACATATTAATATAATATGAAATAAGAATTATATTAAAACCCTTCTCTAATTCCCCTCCCTCTAAAGAAAGCAAAAACAGTGAGAAATGATGTACTGTATGTATATATATGTATATGTATATATATGTGTATATATATATATATGTGTGTGTATATATATATATATGTATATA
>JACSYO010000540.1:0-42500 GCA_016806645.1 Ophiodon elongatus
ATGCATTACATGTAAAACATACATTACATGTAAAACATGCATTACATGTAAAACATGCATTACATGTATAACATACATTACATGTAAAACATACATTACATGTATAACATACATTACATGTAAAACATACATTACATGTAAAACATGCATTACATGTAAAACATACATTACATGTAAAACATGCATTACATGTATAACATACATTACATGTAAAACATGCATTACATGTAAAACATACATTACATGTAAAACATGCATTACATGTATAACATACGTTACATGTATAACATGCGTTACATGTATAACATACGTTACATGTATAACATACGTTACATGTATAACATACATTACATGTATAACATGCGCTACATGTATAACATGCGTTACATGTATGACATGCGTTACATGTATGACATGCGTTACATGTATGACATGCGTTACATGTATGACATGCGTTACATGTTTAACATGCGTTACATGTTTAACATGCGTTACATGTTTAACATGCATTACATGTTTAACATGCATTACATGTATAACATGCGTTACATGTAAAGCTGCTCCTCTGTGGGCTCTCAACACTGTTGATCCGTCCTCCCTCCAGACGCTCAGGTCTCCTGCAGCTGTAACTCAGAGAGGAGCTCCTCCTGCTCCTGCAACACATCCAGAAGCTCAGCGTGCTGAGCGCCTAATGAAATGTAGATATTACCACACAACGTTACACCTATTCAGACGGGGCCCGGGGCCCCGGGGCCCCGATCCAGAGATCAGAGGTGGACCAGGTATCAAGGCTATGTTTTTACCAAGTGACCGGTGCACGGTTTATTATTTAACAATGTATAACAATTTTAGTGAATTTATATTTCAGTTTAAGAAGTTTTCGTCACTCTCTCCTTCTCTACAGAGTAACACCGTCACTCTCTCCTTCTCTACAGAGTAACACCGTCACTCTCTCCTTCTCTACAGAGTAACACCGTCACTCTCTCCTTCTCTACAGAGTAACACCGTCACTCTCTCCTTCTCTACAGAGTAACACCGTCACTCTCTCCTTCTCTACAGAGTAACACCGTCACTCTCCTTCTCTACGGAGTAACACCGTCACTCTCTCCTTCTCTACGGAGTAACACCGTCACTCTCCTTCTCTACGGAGTAACACCGTCACTCTCTCCTTCTCTACGGAGTAACACCGTCACTCTCTCCTTCTCTACGGAGTAACACCGTCACTCTCTCCTTCTCTACAGAGTAACACCGTCACTCTCTCCTTCTCTACGGAGTAACACCGTAACTCTCTTCTTCTCTACGGATACATACCCCTACAGTTAGCTGAGACAAAAAGAAGCATCTCTGACATTTCCCTAAAATACCTTTTTTCTTCCTTACATTTGAAAAACACTTTATATTTTATTTAAAAAAGAGACGATATAAGGTGATTTCAGTTATACTTTCAAGGGGTAAAATTAATTTAGTATATCACTCCCACAAAGGTTATTATTGGATAATACTAATAGTATATTATTGATATAATAATAATATAATTTATTGCTCACGTAAGTTGAATGCAATGTAAAACATTTGTGCATACGAACTTTAACTGACCGAGTCAAATATAATAAATAAAAAATGGGTCGAAAATAAATATAGTGATGCAATTTTGGACAAAGCCCATGGTTGGTATGAAAAGAAGACTTATTGTATTTAAATATTATGTATTTGACACGAAGGGAACATTATACAAAGACACCTCGAGGTGATAATCAGTGATCTCTCTCCTCCGTCCTCCATGTAATGTCAGACATAAGGCATAATGTCCTTGCCGGGCTAATCAATAAAGAGAGAAAGAGAGAGAGCGTTAATTCAAAGCAAAGAAGTGAAAACAGAGGAGGGAGGGGCCGAGAGAGAGAGAGAGAGAGAGAGAGAGAGAGAGAGAGGATGGTGAATCAACTGTGAAATCAAGCTGTGGGCGAGCGAGAAGGATGGCATTGTCATGTGACCCTGTGGAGGAAGACGAGGAGAGAGACAGAGGAAGAGTTGCATTGGCTGGTTATTAAAGAGGATGACAGGATGAAGAAAAAACACCTTCATCATTGTCAGGAGAACAAAAGTATATTGACAGCCGAACATGTGATTGTGATCACTGATGTGCAGCTCTGCTGGTTTCCCTTCTGCAGGGATTTGATCCCATCCACTCGCAGCAGGAGGGAGCTCCAACACTCATGTTGGTGTTACGTCCGTCAGTTTCTACTGTACAGCCTCAAATCATGAATCACGAGACACCTTTCTGTCCTCAAAGAGCCCCGTGGCCTCCCGTGGTTTAAGTTCTCACCTAGCTACAGTGATGTCACAAGGTGCAGCTGTATAAAATACATCCTAATATAAGAAGTTAAAATTGTTGACAAACACTACATTGATTAACACTTAGTGCCCCCGTTTATGAACAGAAAACAGCAAAAGTGCCATCTAGGAACTCCTTCAGGTGGAGAAAACATGATGAAATGCCCTCTAGGAACTCCTTCAGGTGGAGAAAATGTGGCAAAGTGCCCTCTAGGAACATCTTCAGGTGGAGGAAACATGTTAAGTACCCTCTAGGAACTCCTTCAGGTGGAGGAAATGTGACAAAGTGCTCTCTAGGAATTCCTTCAGGTGGAGAAAACGTGACAAAATGCCCTCTAGGAACTCCTTCAGGTGGATAAAACATGACAAAGTGCCCTCTAGGAACTCCTTCAGGTGGAGAAAACGTGACAAAGTACCCTCTAGGAACTCCTTCAGGTGGAGAAAATATGGCAAAGTGCCCTCTAGGAACATCTTCAGGTGGAGGAAACATGTTAAGTACCCTCTAGGAACTCCTTCAGGTGGAGGAAATGTGACAAAGTATCCTCTAGGAACTCCTTCAGGTGGACAAAACGTGACAAAGTGCTCTCTAGGAATTCCTTCAGGTGGAGAAAATATGACAAAGTACCCTCTAGGAACTCCTTCAGGTGGACAAAACGTGACAAAGTACCCTCTAGGAACTCCTTCATGTGGATAAAACATGACAAAGTGCCCTCTAGGAACTCCTTCAGGTGGAGAAAACGTGACAAAGTACCCTCTAGGAACTCCTTCAGGTGGACAAAACATGACAAAGTGCCCTCTAGGAACTCCTTCAGGTAGAGAAAATGTGACAAAGTACCCTTCAGGAACTCCTTCATGTGGACAGAATGTGACAAAGTACCCTTTAGGAACTCCTTCAGGTGGAGAAAACGTGACAAAGTGCCCTCTAGGAGCTCCTTTAGGTGGAGAAAACGTGACAAAATGCCGTCTAAGAACTCCTTCAGGTGGCGAAAATGTGACAAAGTACCCTCTAGAAACTTGTTCAGATGAACAAAATGTGACAAAGTGCCCTCTAGGAACTCCTTCAGGTGGAGAAAACATGACAAAGTGCCTTCTAGGAACTCCTTTAGGTGGAGAAAATGTGACAAACTGCCCTCTAGGAACTCCTTCAGGTGGACAAAATGTGACAAAGTACCCTCTCGGAACTCCTTCTAGTGGAGAAAATGTGACAAAGTGCTCTCTAGGAATTCCTTCAGGTGGAGAAAATGTGACAAAGTGCCCTCTAGGAACTCTTTCAGGTGGACAAAATGTGACAAAGTACCCTCTAGGAACTCCTTCAGGTGGAGAAAACGTGACAAAGTGCTCTCTAGGAACTCCTTCAGGTGGATAAAACACGACAAAGTGCCCTCTAGGAACTCCTTCAGGTGGAGAAAACGTGATGAAATGCCCTCTAGGAACTCTTTCAGGTGGAGAAAACGTGACAAAATGCCCTCTAGGAATTCCTTCAGGTGGAGAAAATGTGACAAAGTGCCCTCTAGGAACTCCTTCAGGTGGAGAAAATGTGACAAAGTGCCCTCTAGGAACTCTTTCAGGTGGAGAAAACGTGACAAAATGCCCTCTAGGAACTCCTTCAGCTGGAGAAAAAGTGTCAAAGTGCCCTCTAGGAACTCCTTCAGGTGGCAAAAACGTGACAAAGTGCTCTCTAGGAATTCCTTCAGGTGGCGAAAACGTGACAAAGTACCCTATAGGAACTCCTTCAGGTGGAGAAAACGTGACAAACTGCCCTCTAGGAACTCCTTCAGGTGGAGAAAAAGTGGCAAAGTGCCCTCTAGGAACTCCTTCAGGTGGAGAAAATGTGACAAAGTGCCCTCTAGGAACTCCTTCAGGTGGAGAAAATGTGACAAAGTACCCTCTAGGAACTCCTTCAGGTGGAGAAAACGTGACAAAGTACCCTCTAGGAATTCCTTCAGGTGGAGAAAACGTGACAAAGTACCCTCTAGGAATTCCTTCAGGTGGAGAAAACGTGACAAAATGCCCTCTAGGAATTCCTTCAAGTGGAGAAAATGAGACAAAGTGCCCTCTAGGAACTCTTTCAGGTGGAGAAAACGTGACAAAATGCCCTCTAGGAACTCCTTCAGCTGGAGAAAAAGTGTCAAAGTGCCCTCTAGGAACTCCTTCAGGTGGCAAAAACGTGACAAAGTGCTCTCTAGGAATTCCTTCAGGTGGCAAAAACGTGACAAAGTGCCCTCTAGGAACTCCTTCAGGTGGAGAAAATGTGACAAACTGCCCTCTAGGAACTCCTTCAGCTGGAGAAAAAGTGGCAAAGTGCCCTCTAGGAACTCCTTCAGGTGGAGAAAATGTGACAAAGTGCCCTCTAGGAACTCCTTCAGGTGGAGAAAATGTGACAAAGTACCCTCTAGGAACTCCTTCAGGTGGAGAAAACGTGACAAAGTACCCTCTAGGAATTCCTTCAGGTGGAGAAAACGTGACAAAGTACCCTCTAGGAATTCCTTCAGGTGGAGAAAACGTGACAAAGTACCCTCTAGGAATTCCTTCAGGTGGAGAAAACGTGACAAAGTACCCTCTAGGAATTCCTTCAGGTGGAGAAAACATGACAAAGTACCCTCTCGGAACTCCTTCAGGTGAATAAAACACGACAAAGTGCCCTCTAGGAACTCCTTCAGGTGGAGAAAATGTGACAAAATGCCCTCTAGGAATTCCTTCAGGTGGAGAAAATGTGACAAAGTGCCCTCTAGGAATTCCTTCAGGTGGAGAAAAAGTGGCAAAGTGCCCTCTAGGAACTCCTTCAGGTGGAGAAAATGTGACAAAGTACCCTCTAGGAATTCCTTCAGGTGGAGAAAACGTGACAAAGTACCCTCTAGGAATTCCTTCAGGTGGAGAAAACGTGACAAAGTGCCCTCTAGGAATTCCTTCAGGTGGAGAAAAATGCCCTCTAGGAACTCCTTCAGCTGGAGAAAAAGTGTCAAAGTGCCCTCTAGGAACTCCTTCAGGTGGCAAAAACGTGACAAAGTGCTCTCTAGGAATTCCTTCAGGTGGCAAAACGTGACAAAGTACCCTCTAGGAACTCCTTCAGGTGGAGAAAATGTGACAAACTGCCCTCTAGGAACTCCTTCAGCTGGAGAAAAAGTGGCAAAGTGCCCTCTAGGAACTCCTTCAGGTGGAGAAAATGTGACAAAGTGCCCTCTAGGAACTCCTTCAGGTGGAGAAAATGTGACAAAGTACCCTCTAGGAACTCCTTCAGGTGGAGAAAACGTGACAAAGTACCCTCTAGGAATTCCTTCAGGTGGAGAAAACGTGACAAAGTACCCTCTAGGAATTCCTTCAGGTGGAGAAAACGTGACAAAGTACCCTCTAGGAATTCCTTCAGGTGGAGAAAACGTGACAAAGTACCCTCTAGGAATTCCTTCAGGTGGAGAAAACATGACAAAGTACCCTCTCGGAACTCCTTCAGGTGAATAAAACACGACAAAGTGCCCTCTAGGAACTCCTTCAGGTGGAGAAAATGTGACAAAATGCCCTCTAGGAATTCCTTCAGGTGGAGAAAATGTGACAAAGTGCCCTCTAGGAATTCCTTCAGGTGGAGAAAAAGTGGCAAAGTGCCCTCTAGGAACTCCTTCAGGTGGAGAAAATGTGACAAAGTACCCTCTAGGAATTCCTTCAGGTGGAGAAAACGTGACAAAGTACCCTCTAGGAATTCCTTCAGGTGGAGAAAACGTGACAAAGTACCCTCTAGGAATTCCTTCAGGTGGAGAAAAAGTGGCAAAGTGCCCTCTAGGAACTCTTTCAGGTGGAGAAAAAGTGGCAAAGTGCCCTCTAGGAACTCCTTCAGGTGGAGAAAATGTGACAAAGTGCCCCCTCTCTCCGTGTCTCAAGGGCTCTTGATGCTGAGACACCACAGGAAGTGCAGACACTTCCTGTGGTGTCTCAGCATCAGGTGTCAGATAACTCACCACACACAGCTAGCTGTTACGCTTTATATCACATGCAACGTTAAACGTTACAGTTTTCATCCTATATATGTATGTATGTATATATATACATACATACATACATACATACATACATATATATATACATGCATATATATATATATACATACATATATACATATATATGTATATGTATATATAAAATTAAGAAAAAAAGTATATATATATATATATTGTATAATGAAGAAAAAAAAGTAAATACATATAATAACTATACTTTAAATATACTATATGTTTGTTTGATAGACCGTAATTATGCAAACTGGTCTTTTAGCCTTTTGACTTCTGTGAGGGATTTAATGTATTCTTTGTTTGAGTGTAACGGAACGTATCGGGACCCGGCTCCTTCTAGGGACCAGGACCCGTCTCCGTCTAGGGACCAGGACCCGGCTCCTTCTAGGGACCAGGACCTGTCTCCGTCTAGGGACCAGGACCCGGCTCCTTCTAGGGACCAGGACCCGTCTAGGGACCAGGACCCGGCTCCGTCTAGGGACCCGACTCCTTCTAGGGACCCGGCTCCATCTAGTGACCAGAACCCGGCTCCGTCTAGGGACCAGAACCCGGCTCCTTCTAGGGACCCGGCTCCGTCTAGGGACCAGAACACGGCTCTGTCTAGGGACCAGAACCCGGCGCCCCCCTGCTGTCAACAACATGAACACATTCTCTGTGTTCACTGCAGGAACCCGGAGCTCCTCGTATGAACCGGTCCTGTGTTCTGGCTGCCGTAGGCCTCCACGTCTCTGCAGCAGGTTCCAACATGTCGGAGAACCTCGGCTGCTCCTCTCGTCTCCTACTCGTCTCCTCGGCCTCCCCGTGTCTCCTCCGCTGAGCCCTGGGCTCGGAGGAGAGGAGCTGGATGTCAGTCGGACCGGACTCGTCCCACCGGCCTGGTGTTTAAACCCTCCTCCGTCATGAGCTGCAGGCGGAGGGGGGTTTCATGATGTATTAATTCAGATGAATCATTCATTATATAGATCTATGTATATATATATATATCTATATATATATATATACATAGATCTATATATATAGATCTATATCTATATATCTCCCATATATATATCTATATATATATAATAATATCTACTGGCATATATATATCTAGATCTATATATGCGAGGAGAACCCCCCACGGAGTCCAGCAGGTCTGAGGCTCGTGTCTGTGACCTCACTTCCCCCCGAGGAGGGTTAAGTGGTGAGCTCAGTCCATATTGTACTTCAATAGTGTAAATTCCTAAACAAATCTGCAGTTAATCAAATTATGTTCAACCAATTGACGCACAGTGAACTTGTGGCTTTACGGGGCCCCTCTGGGTTCGGGGTCCCTCTGGGTCCGGGGGTTCGGGGGCCCTGGGGCAGCTGACGGCTCTGATCTGTGTTGGTTCACCCGGACGGATCCAGGTTTAACTAAACCAACCCAGGAGGAAGGTCCCGACACGTTACACTCAAACAAAGAATCATTAAGTCCTCTCACAAAGTGGAAACTTACACTCAACACTTTTATTGACGTTAGCCGTCCACCACGGGAACGTTGTCGTCGTCACCGCATTGCATTGTGGGATATTTATACTGTAATATTTCGCCAGAAAGAGCATTTCATTCACGTCCTCTGGATTCACACTAACACATACTCACGACCACGAGCTTAAATGTTTCTGAATTGTGTGCAAAGTTTATTTTTTCCGTCATTTCAGTCGTAATACTGCAAAATACATAAATACTGCAATACTTTCATCAGTGGACCAAAGGTTCAATCTCCACCCTGACTAATCAGTTTATTTAAATGAAAAATGAAAAATTCAAAAATTTAAAAATAAATAAAATAAATAAAATAAATAAAATAAATAAAATAAGCTTGTAAAAATGCTACAGTGTGCATGAACCACACACTCAAAACACGGTCAGACGGATGTGTGGGGGGGCAGAGTTTGGCTCTGATGAAGGGTCTCACACTTTATTACATTATAAATATTTTAATAAAACATTAATAAATGAAGAGGTCGGCTTCTCTCAGAGATCATGGCGGTAAAAGAAAAAAAAGGAAGCAACACATGAAAAAAACAAAAAAAACTGAAGTGAAACTCTACACTGAAGCTCTCCAACGCGGTCCGGGTCCGGGATCCGGGATCCGCTGTTTGCAGCGCGCCGACGGGGGCCCTGGTTTTGAATTGACGGACGTCCGCGTGCAGCCAATCAGCGCCGAAGCCGCGTTTATTCCACTGCGGGCCGACCAATCGGAGCCGTCCTCCCCGCGGCCGAGTGCGTCACCGGAGCAGAATGTGACTGTGGGGACCGACACTCTGCCCCCCGATCCTCCTACTACTTCAAACAGAGCGAGCAATGGCGGCTGCTTTCCTTTCTGTCCGTGTGCCCCGCTTTTGTCCTTCTCATGTTCAGCTTGTAAAAGCCATGTTTACAAAACTCGGTAAGGACGAATAAATACGTGTGTTTCATAAGAATGCGTGTCAGTTTCACGAGCACATATTTTATTTTCTTTCCTCCGCACTTGTCTCCTCGCATGTCGTCTCCCCTCCCGCCTCCTCTCCGGGGCTGTTTGTAACAATGGCGGCGGAGGAAAAAGAGGCCACCAAGCACTGAACTGCGCCCGCTCCCTCTATAACGCTTGTAACACACTTCACCCCTTGTGTCGAACGCGTTTCGCTCCACATTTCGATGAAGACCGTGTGTTTATCCGCGTATCGACCTTGACGCACGAATTAAATGGGTTATGTAAAAAAAAAAGAAAAAAAAGCGTGAAGTGCGCACATAGAGATGAGAGAGGGAGATTCAAACATGGCCGCCGGGAGGGGGCGGGGCTACGAGGCAGGAGCCGCGATGAGACATGGCGGCGGCGTTCTTCTCCGCCGTTTTAATGTGATTGATACGTCGTTCATGCGGGGCGAGTTTAGAGGTGATAAAAAGGGGCTTTAACCCACTAACACGGCCCGTGTAGTCCATACCCCCCCCCCCCCGCTGTCTTGTTCCCGGGTCGCCTCGGAGGGCGGGAGAAACGGTCCGTAGTCGCCGCTCGACTCGACCAGATGAACATCAATCAATCAAAACTGTGACACTTGCGTCAACCGTAAGCTGCCTCCTTGGTACACCGAGTCAGGGCGCATGTTTACCGGTTTCACGGTGTTTTAAAACAAAACAAACAAAAAACGTGGACTTCACCGGTTTAATCGGTGTGTTTTACTGTGTTTTACTGTGTTTTACTGTGTTTTGGTGCGTTTTTAGCGGAGAAAAGCACCGTTTGCAGCGGCTGACATGAGGAACGGGTGGGGGGGCGTGGCCTCCATTGTTCCACTCCAACGCGCGAGGAGAACACCTCTGTGGGCCCGTCAGCCAATCAGCGGCCGCCGTCCCCCCGCCCTAGCTCCGCCCACCAGCCTATATTAAAGGCTCGGCCGTGAGCAGCGCTGGCCACTGGCACAATATAACCCTGATTGATCCGCCGACCGAGGAGAGGGATTTACTTTCTTCAGCCCTTTCAGTTACAGCCGTCCTTTATTTTATTGAACTAAAACAAAAAAACAATGGCAGACACAAAAGTTGAGTCCGTCTCGGATCTCTCTGCCAAGGTAAGCCGCCGCCTCGCGCCTGCAGCTCGGATACGCGTCTCCAAAAACCTCCTCGGCACAATATAACCTGCAGGTTTTTTTTTTTTTTTTTGCAGAGCTGTAACCTAGATTTATTTATTTTCATCCGTCGTCGCTTCGCGCGCATTCGGACTCGGGGAGAAGTGGGAGCCAGTGGGGCACGCTGGATGGAGGAGGTGTTGGAGAGGGTGGTGGGGGGAGAGAGGAAAGAAGCCGGTGTTTGGGGTCTTTTTTATTTTATTCCTCTTTAAAAAACACAGATGGCGAAATGTCCCCCGATGGGAAGCGGAGGGGGGTCTCCGGGGTCTCCGGGGTCTCCGCCGCCGCGTCCTTGGTGTCCGGAGCGGAGCGGTTCCGCGCGGGGTTCTTTGTTTATAAAGCGGGCTCGGTTCTCCAAACGGCGCACATCGAGGGGTTCCGGACACGAGCCGCTCCGACGCGCACGCTCAACCCGCTCCGACGCGCATGTTCGTTCCACAGCTCGCGGGCTGCTCGATGCGGACGCGAATCCCGCGTCCGGGTTTACGAGGAAGCGCTTCATATCCCGGGTTGTTGTTGTTTTGTTTGTTTGTTTGTTTGTTTGTCATTATGAGGAGTGATCGGGGTGAGGAGTGATCTCTCTGAAGGAGTGATCTCGCTCCAGCTGGGTTTGAGGTGCGAAGTTGGTCCGTTTGAATGGAGGACGCGGAGAGGCGGTGCGTAATCCTCCAATGTCAACTTTCGGAGCGTCGCGTTTCAGAAGATTCTCACTCTGTTTCGTTTTAAATAAAAAGGGCTCCGGCGGGTCTGCCCGGTTTGTTTACCGACTCGGGGGAAGCTGCCGCCGCCGGTTGAACGCGTTCCGCTCCTTCAGCCTCCGTGAACCGGAGAGCGGAGCGATACGCACGGAGAGCTTCCGCTTCTTCTTCACTGGGGTTTTGGGCATGTTTGCCGAGCGCGTCGACGTCTCAGGGGGAAAGTTTTTCTTTCTTTTTTTTCTTTAATGCAGCCTCTTTCTGTGTGTGTGTGTGTGTGTGTGTGTGTGTGTGTGCGCGTGCGCGCTGTGGAGGTGTGTGTGGTGTGACGGTGCTTGGTTTCCCCTCTTTGTGTGCGTCGTCGCCCTTTGAGTTGTCGCCTCATACCGGGACCGTCTTTGTGCGTAAATGTGAAAATCTATCCAGTTGGACTTTGGATCACATCGGGTAAAACTTTAATTGCTCCCCGCGCGGGAGGGGGTAACAAAATTGTGAGGGGGCTGGGGGGGGGGGGGTCTCCGGGTCTCCGGGTCTCCGCAGCAGAGAATAGGATCCAGCTCTTTAATAATAAGAGCAGCAGCGAGCCGCTGGAGCTGCATAATTATGAGTGATTAGAACAAATGAACATATGGAGGACGCAGACGAGGGGACGTCGAGGGGCCTGGTGTTAACGCGGATAATCCAAAAGGTGCCCGTTCGGACACTATTTATAGTCCTGGAGCTTTTTTACGCACAAGCGCCTTTTTACGCGCAACTCGGCGGCTCCGGTCGCCTCCTGCCGCGACGCTCCCTAAACGGCTTAATGCATCTTAAGCAATAAGATTATGTAGAGCAATTAATCAATAACAGTGTATGTGTGTGTGTGTGTGTGTGTGTGGGGCTCGTTCGTGCGCGCGCGCAGCGGGGATAATAGGCTGTGAACGGGCGATGTGGACAAAACGAGGAGACCGAGCGCTATTAATAGGTCGGCGGGCGGTTTTCCGGTCTAAGTAGGTCGCCAAAAAAAAAAAAAAAGGTGCTTTAGTCGGTGTGTGTGTTTCGGGTCCTGGTCCCGGTCCCGGTCCCGGTGCCTCATCTCGCTTCTCTCGCCTGCCATGTGTCGTCGTCTATTGTCCTCCGTTACAACGAGCGGCCAGCAGCGTGCACCGCGCTCGCGGCCGTCACCTCCTCCTCTTCCTCCTCCTCCTCCTCCCTCTCCCCCCCCCCTTGCTATTGCGCCCTCCTGTGTTATTTTAAATGGAGCGGTGCATCCTGGGTTTTGTAGTGCCTCTCCCGGGCGTGTCTCGTGACATAAGGCTGAGACGGCAGGCAGCGGAAGACTACAATACCCAGAATGCCCCGGGGGCCACATCAAGAGTATCAGATTACAACACATTAGAGGGGATGGAGGGGGGGGGGGGGGGATCTGCAGAGACCAATATGGTGTTTAAATAGGAAGGCTTCATTCTGACAAGGAGAGGCTGAAACTGTGCAGCTCCCAGCATGCACTGGGGCTTAACTAGGCCATTAGGTAGAAGGGCAGGTAGCAGAAGTTTATTACATCAGCTGACGCTGAAGTAGTGTTTTATTTCCAGGTTTAAATATATTTTCTAATGTTTCCATCAGGACCTGAAGGAGAAGAAGCTGGTGGAGGAGAAGGAGAACGGCAAAGATGCTGCCACCAACGGGAAGGTGAGCTCCACCGCAACTCCTCTTCTTCTGTGGTGCTTCTCCTGGAGAGCTCCTCTTCTTCTGTGGTGCTTCTCCTGGAGAGCTCCTCTTCTTCTGTGGTGCTTCTCCTCGAGAGCTCCTCTTCTTCTGTGGTGCTTCTCCTGGAGAGCTCCTCTTCTTCTGTGGTGCTTCTCCTGGAGAGCTCCTCTTCTTCACTTCTTCTTTTCTTCTTCACTTCTGAACAGCTTCAGGAAGTCTCTCTTCATTTCTCCGTTTCTAGGAGAACGAGAACGGCGAGCCCGAGGTAGATGACGATGATGATGACGAGGAAGTGGACGAGGAGGACGAGGAAGATGAAGGAGAAGGTAACTATAAAACAACAACAACAACAAATAACTACTTTTATGTGTCGTTTCCTGAATCTTACGCGAGTCCCGTCCTCCGCCTGCAGGTGAGGAAGACGACGACGAAGACGACGACGAGCTCGAGGGCGGCACGAAGCGGGCCGCTGAGGACGACGAGGATGACGACGAGGTGAGGCGGCGACCCCCGACCTTGCCACCGTCAAGCACCCGACCAATGGGGTCGCGACCTCGACGTCTAACTCACTAACCTTCTTCTTCTTCTTCTTTCAGGACGACGTTGAAACCAAGAAGCAGAAAACCGACGACGACGATTGATGAGTTTCCCCCCCGAACCCACCCCCCCCCCGATTTCCCCCCCCCCCCCCCTCCTATCCTGCTGAACCACTTCCTGGTTCTCCACCTCTGGCGGTTTTTATGTGTCACAGGTGGAGCGGCTGGAGGACTGATTTAAAAGGAGGAAAAAAAAAATAATAATAATAAAAAAGAAATTAAAAAAATCCCACATGGTCATTAGCAAGTAGAGTTCAACAAACATCGACCACCAACACTCGATCTCCCCTCAAAACTCAAGTCGTTTTCTAGAGGAACCCACCAACACATCGACGCAGAAATTCGGCTTTTCAACAACAACAACAACAACAACAACAACACGAAAGGAGAATTTGTTTGTATTTTTATTTACATTTTATATTTTTGTACATATTGTTAGGAGGGGGTCAGGTTCTCTCTCGTCAGACCAAATCGGTGCTTCTTTAAGGAAAGATTTTACTTGGTTGACCATGTTACGATATCTCAACAGAAACCAGACGAAAACGTGTAAAAACAGTTTAAAAACCTCTTAAAGCCGTTGAACTCAGAGCATTCCAGTAAATTTAATGTATGTACTTTAGCTGTACCATAACTAGTTTGTTTGTATGGGAGGGCAAGGCCAAAGAAAAGAGCCTCTTTTCTTCTTTTGTTTTTGTTTCACGACGGCCTGTTTGATGTATGTGCGAAGTTTGTTGTTTGACAATAAACCGGACTTTTATTTTGTGAGTTGTACTTCGTATCTCTGCTCGTTTCTTTGACGACATCACGGGGCTCCAGCACAGGCTGGGAGGTACTTGTACTTGAGGTACTTCCATTATAATATTGTGTATTTCAGTTTCTGGTTACTTTGCCACACGACGAGCTTATGAATGAAACTAGTGGTTCCAACCCCGGGGCCCAGCGACAGGTCGCAGTATGAGCAGGTAACTACTTCCATCAGTCTTTCTCAGACTTTTACTTTGAAAGGACCAGAGAGTCTCTCAGACTTTTACTTTGAAAGGACCAGAGAGTCTCTCAGACTTTTACTTTGAAAGGACCAGACGGTCTCTCAGATTCATGAATTTTTCGAGCTCTCACAGTTTCCACAAACTGATGTGTACAAAGTTACAGTTTAAAAACACAGTTACACATTAATGCATCAGTATAAATACACGATAAGTACAACACCCTGCAGAGTACTTTTGTTATTTAAGTATAATTTGCTGATAATACTTTAGTTATAATTTTGAATGCAGTTTGGTTATTTGTAGTGCATTTCTATATGTTTTGAGGTAGAACGCAGTACTTTTTGCACCACTCTTAGTATTATTGGCTGCAACCTAGTTTTAGTGGTAGTGGAGGAGTATTTACTCAGGTACTCTGCTTTCGTACACAGAACTGAGTTTTACTTTTCAGATGAAGATTTAACAAAAGAAACATGATGAACTTCTAAAATATGAAACACCGTTGTTGATCAAACATATTAAGTATAAGTATTTGATAAATACAACATCCTGAGTGATGTCGTTTTGCATGAAGAGTACTTTATACTACTTCTTTGCTTTTATTGCAGTAGCAAGTTTCACTGTGACAAACGTTGTACTGCTCCTTCACCTGAGCCGAGTACACAACTGGTAGTATTATTACATTACTGTACTCAAGTACACATTTTAAGTACTGTATTGTACTTTTACTTCTCTTAGATTCATTCAGTACACAGCTCAAGGTACACGTTACTTCCTCCACTGAAAAGGGTTTTGTACTTGGAATAGTACAGTGTTGTACATGTACTTTTACTTGGTTAAAGCGCTGACAGCCGACTAATGAACCTGGTGCTGGAGGTCATCTCAAAGGTCATCTCAGAGGTCATCTCAGAGTTCATCTCAGTTCATCTCAGAGGTCACCTCAGAGGTCATCTCAGAGTTCATCTCAAAGGTCATCTCAGAGGTCATCTCAGTTCATCTCAGAGGTCATCTCAGTTCATCTCAAAGGTCATCTCAGTTCATCTCAAAGGTCATCTCAGTTCATCTCAGAGGTCATCTCAGTTCATCTCAGAGGTCATCTCAGTTCATCTCAAAGGTCATCTCAGTTCATCTCAGAGGTCATCTCAGTTCATCTCAGAGGTCACACCCTGAGTGTTTCTGCAGCTCTGAGAATCCTTCAGACCGGACATTATGACTCGTGCATCAATGGAAAGTAATTTAAAGCAATTTACTACTTTTGTTTTAAGTACACAAGTATTTTCCATTGTATGCTACAATGTACTTCTCAGAGGGAAGTACTGTACGTTTAACTGAAGTACATTTACCATTTACTGTTACTCTGCAGATCCAGATCTCACATCAAAATCATACGTAGAAATAGAAATGTATGTATGTATATATATAAATGCAAAACGAATAACAATAGATGCAAAACAAATAACAATAGATGCAAAACGAATAACAATAGATGCAAAACAAATAACAATAGATGCAAAATGACTTGTAATAGAAGCAAAACGAATAACAATAGATGCAAAACGACTTACAATAGATGCAAAACGACTTACAATAGATGCAAAACGAATAACAATAGATGCAAAACGACTTACAATAGATGCAAAACGACTTACAATAGATGCAAAACGACTTACAATACATGCAAAACGAATAACAATAGATGCAAAACGACTTACAATAGATGCAAAACGAATAACAATAGATGCAAAACGACTTATAATAGATGCAAAACGAATAACAATAGATGCAAAACGACTTACAATAGATGCAAAACGAATAACAATAGATGCAAAACGACTTACAATAGATGCAAAACGAATAACAATAAATGCAAAACGAATAACAATAGATGCAAAACGACTTACAATAGATGCAAAACGAATAACAATAGACGCAAAACGAATAACAATAGATGCAAAACGACTTATAATAGATGCAAAACGAATAACAATAGATGCAAAACGAATAACAATAGATGCAAAACGAATAACAATAGATGTAAAACGACTTATAATAGATGCAAAACGACTTATAATAGATGCAAAACGAATAACAATAGATGCAAAACGAATAACAATAGATGCAAAACGACTTACAATAGATGCAAAACGAATAACAATAGATGCAAAACGACTTATAATAGATGCAAAATGAATAACAATAGATGCAAAACGACTTACAATAGATGCAAAACGAATAACAATAGATGCAAAACGACTTACAATAGATGCAAAACGAATTACAATAGATGCAAAACGACTTACAATAGATGCAAAACGAATAACAATAGATGCAAAACGACTTACAATAGATGCAAAACGAATAACAATAGATGCAAAACGACTTATAATAGATGCAAAACGAATAACAATAGATGCAAAACGAATAACAATAGATGCAAAACGAATAACAATAGATGTAAAACGACTTATAATAGATGCAAAACGACTTATAATAGATGCAAAACGAATAACAATAGATGCAAAACGAATAACAATAGATGCAAAACAACTTATAATAGATGCAAAACAATTAACAATAGATGCAAAACGACTTACAATAGATGCAAAACGAATAACAATAGATGCAAAACGACTTACAATAGATGCAAAACGAATAACAATAAATGCAAAACGACTTACAATAGATGCAAAACGAATAACAATAGATGCAAAACGAATAACAATAGATGCAAAACAACTTATAATAGATGCAAAACGATTAACAATAGATGCAAAACGACTTACAATAGATGCAAAACGAATAACAATATATGCACAACGACTTATAATAGATGCAAAACGAATAACAATAGATGCAAAACGACTTATAATAGATGCAAAATGATTAACAATAGATGCAAAACGACTTACAATAGATGCAAAACGACTTACAATAGATGCAAAACGACTTACAATAGATGCAAAACGACTTACAATAGATGCAAAACGAATAACAATAGATGCAAAACGACTTCTAATAGATGCAAAACGATTAACAATAGATGCAAAACGATTAACAATAGATGCAAAACGACTTACAATAGATGCAAAACGACTTATAATAGATGCAAAATGATTAACAATAGATGCAAAACGACTTACAATAGATGCAAAACGACTTACAATAGATGCAAAATTAATAACAATGGATGCAAAACGAATAACAATAGATGCAAAACGAATAACAATAGATGCAAAATGACTTATAATAGATGCAAAATGACTAACAATAGATGCAAAACGACTTACAATACATGCAAAACGAATAACAATAGATGCAAAACGAATAATAGATGCAAAACGAATAACAATAGATGCAAAACGACTAACAATAGATGCAAAACTAATAACAATAGATGCAAAACGACTTACAATAGATGCAAAACGACTAACAATCAATGCAAAACGATTTAAAATAGATGCAAAACGATTTAAAATAGATGCAAAATGATTTAAAATAGATGCAAAACGACTAACAATAGATGCAAAATGACCAGAAAATTCCAACAAAGGGATGCAAAATGTTTATAATAGACTAATGTTACGACGAACAATAGATGCAAAACTATTTACAATAGATCCAAATGACTAATAATAGATGCAAAACGAATAACAATAGATGCAAAACGAATAACAATAGATGCAAAACGACTAACGATAGATGCAAAATGAATAACAATAGATGCAAAACGACTAACAATAGATGCAAAACGAATAACAATAGATTCAAAACGACTTACAATAGATGCAAAACGACGAACAATCAATGCAAAACGATTTAAAGTAGATGCAAAACGATTTAAAATAGATGCAAAACTACTAACAATAGATGCAAAACGACCAGAAAATTCCAACAAAGGGATGGAAAATGTTTATAATAGACTAATGTTACGACGAACAATGGATGCAAAACTATTTGCAATAGATGCAAAATGACTTACAATAGATGCAAAACGACTTACAATAGATGCAAAATGACTTACAATAGCTGCAAAATGACTTACAATAGATGCAAAACGACTTATAATAGATGCAAAACGAATAACAATAGATGCAAAATGACTTACAATAGATGCAAAACGACTTACAATAGATGCAAAATTACTTACAATAGCTGCAAAATGACTTACAATAGATGCAAAACGACTTATAATAGATGCAAAACGAATAACAATAGATGCAAAATGACTTATAATAGATGCAAAACGAATAACAATAGATGCAAAATGACTTATAATAGATGCAAAACTAATAACAATAGATGCAAAACGACTTACAATAGATGCAAAACGACTTACAATAGATGCAAAACGAATAACAATAGATGCAAAACGAATAACAATAGATGCAAAACGACTACTAATAGATGCAAAACGATTAACAATAGATACAAAACGACTTACAATAGATGCAAAACGAATAACAATAGATGCAAAACGACTTACAATAGATGCAAAACGACTTATAATAGATGCAATATGATTAACAATAGATGCAAAACGACTTACAGTAGATGCAAAACGACTTACAATAGATGCAAAATGAATAACAATAGATGCAAAACGAATAACAATAGATGCAAAACGAATAACAATAGATGCAAAATGACTTATAATAGATGCAAAATGACTAACAATAGATGCAAAATTACTTACAATACATGCAAAACGAATAACAATAGATGCAAAACGAATAATAGATGCAAAACGAATAACAATAGATGCAAAACGACTAACAATAGATGCAAAACGACTTACAATAGATGCAAAACTAATAACAATAGATTCAAAACTAATAACAATAGATGCAAAACGACTTACAATAGATGCAAAACGACTAACAATCAATGCAAAACGATTTAAAATAGATGCAAAACGATTTAAAATAGATGCAAAATGATTTAAAATAGATGCAAAACGACTAACAATAGATGCAAAACGACCAGAAAATTCCAACAAAGGGATGCAAAATGTTTATAATAGACTAATGTTACGACGAACAATAGATGCAAAACTATTTACAATAGATCCAAATGACTAATAATAGATGCAAAACGAATAACAATAGATGCAAAACGAATAACAATAGATGCAAAACGACTAACAATAGATGCGAAATGAATAACAATAGATGCAAAACGACTAACAATAGATGCAAAACGAATAACAATAGATTCAAAACGACTTACAATAGATGCAAAACGACGAACAATCAATGCAAAACGATTTAAAATAGATGCAAAACGATTTAAAATAGATGCAAAACGATTTAAAATAGATGCAAAACTACTAACAATAGATGCAAAACGACCAGAAAATTCCAACAAAGGGATGGAAAATGTTTATAATAGACTAATGTTACGACGAACAATAGATGCAAAACTATTTGCAATAGATGCAAAATGACTTACAATAGATGCAAAACGACTTACAATAGATGCAAAATGACTTACAATAGATGCAAAATTACTTACAATAGCTGCAAAATTACTTACAATAGATGCAAAATTACTTACAATAGATGCAAAACGACTTACAATAGATGTAAAATTACTAACAATAGATGCAAACTTACTTACAATAGATCCAAAATTACTAACAATAGATGCAAAATTACTAACAATAGATGCAAAACGACCAGAAAATTCCAACAAAGGGATGCAAAACGTTTATAATAGACTAATGTTACGACGAACAATAGATGCAAAAAGACTTAAACGACGAACAATAGATACAAAATAATTTACAATAGATACAAATGACTAACAATAGTTGCAAAACAACTAACCATAGATGCAAAACTACTTACAATAGATGCAAAGAGGTCAGAAAATTACGACAAAGGGATGCAAAACGTTTACAATAGAACAAAACGACTAGCAGTAGATGCAAAACGACTTAAACGACGAACAATAGATACAAAATAATTTACAATAGATACAAACGACTAACAATAGATGCAAAACAAATAACAATATGTGCAAATATGTGTGTGTGTGTGTGTGTGTGTGTGTGTGTGTGTGTGTATGTGTGTGTGTGTGTGTGTGTGTGTGTGTGTGTGTGTGTGTGTTGCATTAGAAGCTTGTTAACACAGCAGTGGTCCTCTGCTTGTGTTCGGTGCTGCGCTGCCCCCTTGTGGCCAAACTGCAGGTTGTCTCCTCTGCAGACCTCGTTGAGGCTCATCAGATGATCCTCTGTCTCCGTCTTTGTTATTCAGTGTTGATAGAATCTGCTGCTCTGGTGTCTGAAAATATCCTTTTTTTACAAAAGTTATTCCCTGGTTTTAACTTCCTGTATTCAGCGGTTTATTATTTCATACTTTCTAAACATGCTTCTTTGTTTATGACCTTTTAAACCGTCCTCACCTCACATTCACGGTGCCTTTTATTTCAGCACAAACTCATCCGTAAATTATCAATTATCATCCGTAAAATTTACAAATCTTTGGTGACAATATCACAGAATGTTGTTGTGAGACAGTTCAAAGCTGTAAACAACATCGTTTTATTATTTATAAACTACAGCATTACAATACAAGAAATATGACTATAATGTGTTTATTTCCATGTTTGATGATTTTAACTTGTTTTGAGCCTCCTCAGTGTTATAAACTCAGTGATCATATTTCGACACTAAAACATACTTACAAATCATATGTTTACAGTTTAAAATACACTTAAACGCAGAGGTCTTCAACAGGGGGTCGGCGGAGGTGCTGCAGGGTCGTAAAATGTTTGGTTGATTAGACCATTTTTCTCTTTTTTTTCATATTTCTTTACCCCAATTTCTTTTACACAAATTCAAAAGTCTTTAAATATATGTTAACATGAATCCAACATGTTGTAGCGAATGGATATGAACATGAATCTGTCCATTATTTTAATAGTTCAGTATTGTATGCAAGATAACAGGAGTGTTTATATGGCACTAGGCCCAGTTTAATATAAAACACTATGTTATACTATATATATTTATATAGTATATATATTATATATAAATATATAGTAGGGGCCCTGCTCCATCTCTCTATCAGTTGGGGGTCCTTGGCCTGAAGAACGTTGAAGACCCCTGCTTTAACGTGAACATATCAGTACATAGACATGTGTACTTGCTCTCCAGAACACTTCATGGACCTCAAGTAAGAACTTAAAAATAACATTAAAAACGAAAATAAAGAAAAGAATGAAAATACATAACTTTAATTTAAATATCATACAAACACACTCAGCCCCACCACACTTCTAATGCAACACACGCACGCACGCACACACACACACACACACACACACACACACACACACACACACACACACACACACTCCACGCCCACTTTCATTGTGTGACTTCCACACCCAATCCCTACAGACCCACACACACCAGAGCATTAGGGGTCTATACATCGCCCCGGCAACCAGGGGCTTGCCTAGCAACAGATGGTGTTAACAGGCACCCCCCCCCCCCCACCCCCCATCACACACACACACGAACACACACACACACACACACCTCTTTAGGGAGTGTGTGTTACAGAAGCACCATGTGGCTTCATCACCCTCTGAGATAAACTCAACGACAAAAAATAATAAATGTCTTTAAAAAATCTAATTTAAGAAAAATTTCAAATTGTTCCGAAAATCCATAAAGATTAATTTATTGGTCTTGTTTACTTGTATATATAAACATTGTTATGGTGGACTCTTTTTCTTAATTAAACGTGATATGAATTATTGAGCATGCAGACTTTGATCTCTGGTTTTGTTGCACCTGTTCTACTTGACATGATCAATATCACAACGTTATAATTAATAGTAATAATAATTATAATAATAATCTCAAAGCAGCAGCAGTGATGTCAGTTTCACCTCAGTCTCCAAATACTGGATTAAACTGCAAGATGTACTAAGTAGCAAAACATAAAACAGTGTTATTGTATCAATCAATCAATAAATAAAACAATCAATCAATAAACAATCAATCAATAAAACAATCAATCCATCAATCAAACAATCAATCAATAAAACAATCAATCAATCAAACAATCAATCAAATAAAACAATCAAACTTGTAAAGCACCTTTCAGTTAAAACAGTTCAAAGTGCTTCACAGATGACTGTAAGAGCATTTTAATGTTGTAGTTTAATAATGTGGGGCTAATTTAATATACGTTGTATACTACTGGATATTTAGAGGTACTGTATACAGGGATCTAGTTTTTTATGTTATTAAAGTAACGAGTACTGCTAAGTGTTAGATTACTGTAGTAAAAAGTACAATATGTACCTCTGAGATGTAGTACAGTAAAAAGTACAACATTTACCAGAACCACAGGAGTGTAGGAGACCAGGTCCTTCATCTTGCTCCAGATGTTGAAGGTCAGGTTGCCCAGGTGTTTGGCCTCGTCTATCAGAGCTCCTGAGAGCAGCTGTGGATCCTCCAGCAGGGGGCGCTGCTGGACTCGTTCCACTGCAGCCTCGTAGTTGTTGAGGAATGAGACGTTTTCAGCTCTCAGCTCGTCCTCTGTGGCTCTGACTTTGTCTGAAAGAGCTGCTATGTCTCTGCTCAGAGCCTCCATCTTCTCCTTCATCATCTGACTCTTCTGCTCCTCTTCCTCCCTCAGAGCAGAGATCCTGGCCTCCTCTTCCTCCCTCAGAGCAGAGATCCTAGCCTCCTCTTCCTCCTCTAGAAACTGATGGAGCTTCTTAAACTGATCCTGAATCTGCCTCTCTGTGCGTCGGGCCTGGACCTTTATGTGTTCTGCTGTTTGATCAAACTTCCCTTTAACTCCTTTAAAAACCTTTAACTTCTCCTTTAAGGGCTCCAGACTTTCCTGAAGTTTCTTCTTGAGTTGTGGAGCAGCTTCATCGATGGGTCTGAATCTGTGGTCGCAGTGTTTCTCTGAGTCTCTCCAGACCAGACACACTGGCTGCTGGTGGTCCAGACAGAAGAGTCTGAGTTTCTCAGAGTGCAGACTGCAGAGAGTCTCTGGAGCTGTCTGATCTCTCTGCTGTAAGAGGTTTTCTAAAGAAAAGTTAAGAGGAAGGAGATGTCTTCTCTTACAAACTGGACACTCTCGTGTTTCCTTCTCTGTCCACCAGCTCTGCAGACAGACTCTACAGAAGCTGTGGCAACAGGACAGGATGACGGGATCTTTAAAGACGTCATGGCAGACACAACAGCAGAGATCTTCCTCTAATCTGGAAGCCATCGAGTCTCTGAGTGAAGCTGTAAACTCAGCAGACAGACGGCCACCAGTCGTCCTTCACTCCCTTCTTCGCTTGAAATTCCACTTGAAGTTAAACTTTGTTCTTGTGAGTCACCAGCAGGTTGAAGAGGCAGTACTCTAGTTTCCCCTCCTGTAGTTGTCCTTTCTCAGTCTGAATGGCAAACTTGTTGTCAAGGTGAATTTGTCGTCTGTCTTTTGCCAGTGCGTCTCTTCTCAGTGAGGCAGAATAATCGTACCAGTTTCCCGGTTCGTCTCAGGTTAGTTGGAGCTTCATCAGTCCAGAGGTCAGTTTTATTTCGTGTGATTAAGTAATATAATAATATAGTAATATAACTTACAGACCACATGGCCTTTCTTCTGTTAATGTTCACAAAAGTCTAAAAGTCTTGTGAGTGTATTTACGATGTGTTTCTCTCTGAAGACTCGGGGCTAGAGGTAGTCACAGAATCAGATTCTTAGCTCTTGTGTTTAAGCACTAAGGTCAAAATCCAGGTTTCAGTTACTGGTATCAGTAGCCGGTCAAGCAGCTTCTGCAGGTTAACAATCATATTGAACACAATTTCTAATCAAACAATGCAAATATTAATCATTAGCTAGCATCATACAATAAAGGGTAATTAGCAGCGTTTAACTGTGGCTAGATAACAAAAACAGGTTGGTGACCTTTTTACTCTGTCACATTTGTTAATACAATTTATTTTATTTATCAAAGCTGAAGTCTATCAAAGAAGGTCCACACTCATCAATCATTGTGACAAAAAAAGCACAAACCTCGATATTTGAGGTGCATCTTTCTTTATTCCTTCATATTCAAAACTTGTCTTCATTATTGTGGCTGTTAAAGTCCATCCATCCATCCGTTCTCATCTGCTTTTCCGGTGTAGGGTGGCGGTGGCTGCAGGCCCAGCAGGCTGACCCAGGCTTCCCTATAATCCCTCCAGCGTGTTCCAGCTCGTTCTGGGGGATCCCGAGGCGTTCCCAGGCCAGCTGGGAGATATAATTCCTACAGCGTGTTCTGGGTCTTCCCCGGGGTCTCCTACAAGTTGGGCGTGCCCGGAAAACCTCCAGTGGGAGGCAACCAGGAGGCATCCTGATTAGATGCCCGAACCACCTCAGCTTTCGATACGAAGGAGTAGGGCCTCAACTCCAAGTTCCCTCCTGATGGCCGAGCTCCTTACCCTATCTCTAAGGCTGAGCCCGGCCACCCTACGGAGAAAACTCATTTCGGCCACTTGTATCCGAGACCTCGTTCTTTCGGTCATGACCCATAGGTGAGGGTTGGTACGTAGAACGCCCAGTAGATCTCCCGCTCCATCTTACCCTCACTCGTGAACAAGACCCCGCGATATTTGAACTCCTTGGCTTGCGGTAGACACTCCGTCCCCACCTGGTGGGAGCAATCCACCGGTTTCCGGCAGAGCACCATGGCCTCAGATTTGGAGGTGCTTACCCTCATCCCCGCTGCTTCACACTCGGCTGCAAACTGCCACAGTGAATGCTGGAGGTCACGGTCCGAAGAGGCCAACAGGACCACATCATCTGCGAACAGCAGAGAGGTGATCTTGAGACCCCCGAACCTGACGTTCTCCTCCCCCGGCTGCGCCTAGATATCCTGTCCATGAAAGTCACGAACAGGACCGGTGATAAAGGGCAGCCCTTGCGGAGGCCAACATCCACCGGGATACGAACACAGCTCCTACTGCGGTCGTACAGAGACCGGATGGCCCGTTGTAACGGGTCCAGCACCCCATACTCCCGCAGCACCCCCCACAAAACCCCCCGAGGGACCCGGTCGAAAACCTTCTCCAAGTCCACAAAATACATGTAGACTGCTGGAGGGGTCCTGGGAGTTTGCCCAACAAGTCTACATGTGTTTTGTGGACTTGGAGAAGGCTTTCGACCGGGTTCCTCGGGGGTTTTTGTGGGGGGTGCTGCGGGAGTATGGGGTGCTGGACCTTCACCTTCTTTTAAACCTTCGATTTTTGCCTGTTTTCTTAGTTACAATTGGTAAAACCTTGGTGTGCCTTGGATTGGTCCTCTCATCTCTCAATATATTTTATGGAGGTTAAAGGCAGGAGGAATTTTCCTCCTGGATGATCAAGTCACCGTCCGCTGCAATTTTCTTTTGCCCATGAAAACGGGTCCGCGACTCACCAGTTGAGAATCACTGTCCTAGATCAATATCTTGAAAATTTCAGCAACTCACCGAGTTTAAATGTTGTTATTGGACCCAAAACAAGTCCGTCAGGATTTCAGTGAAGACGATAAGGAGCCGCCGGGGATTGGTCCTCTCATCTCTCAATATCTTTTATGGAGGTTAGAGGCAGGAGGAATTTTCCTCCTGGATGATCAAGTCACCGTCCGCTGTTGGCTCCCGACGAGCTCTCAAGAAATCCTGTTCGTGATGCCAAATTGTGGTGGTAAAATATATCTAACCCGCTGTTGAGTCTTTTTAAGCTGAAATAACAAATATTATAAAACAGAACTTATCTATTAAATCATTTATTCTTGCAATAAGAATCACAGTTGTACAGAGTCATCAGAGTCTATCCAAGTGTGCACTGAAGAGAAGAAGTCAGACAGAATTAGATATGGTGTGGGCAGGATGGAGCTGCATTGAAACATGCTGCCTTAGATAGTTAGCAGACAAAAGATCACTTGTCCAGAGAGGTTCCCACAACACCATTTTTCCTGCAACGGGATCAATTACAATGGGCCCCCCAATCATATACAGGAAAGAGGTTGCGTCTGCTATTGGCAGCTGCGACGTGACCAACGAATCCCCCAATGCAGGCACTGACAATGTGCACAATCACAGTTCACTCAGATAAGTAAATGAAATACAACTAAGAATATAAAATTCCCATTACATTCCTCTCTTTTGATCATACCTTTGATCAACATAAACACAAGTATATACATTTGTCACAGCTGAAAAGTTTTCAAGTCAAACACAACAATTCACATAGACTCAAGTTGCGTTTTCATATTGCTATCACAAGGAAATACTACTGCTGTGTTTGTGTGTTGGAGGCTACGCTTAATCAAACTGTAAGCGTGTGGAGGAAATTAATCTTTACACATACAAGTCATCATCATCAAAGTCGTCGTTGGAGTTTGAGTGTGATTGGTATGTCTTGGACGGTAAAGGTGGATGCAAGTCTGGATCATTTACTTCTAATTTGACATACCTTCCAACTTCATCGGTGACTTTAGTCCAAATCCATCTGTACATTAATGCTTTCATATACGTCAACGTGCATATGCAGATGCATAATATCACCCCAAAGGCCAGTAGGACAGGGGTCAGAAGCTGAACTAACATTGCTCCCTACGTTCCCAGTTTGTCACTTAACCACCTATTAGTGGAATTGGTCTCTGTCGGTGGTAAGCAGTCATGATGATGATGGTGGGTCGTGAAACTGGTGGGTCACGACCCACCAGTTTCACGGGCCTGGGCAAAAAAAAATTGGATTCAATTTTTTATTTATTTATTTTTTTTTATCTTGTGGTTTTATTTTGAAGGGGATTTTTTATGCAGCGGAGTGTCGTCTATTCACACTTTTTTGCCGGCTCTGGTTTCGACTTGTTTTGCACTTGTCCCTCCATGTTTTCAGCAGCATTGCTGCCACTCATTGTTTGAGTTTTTCAAGGCGGCGGTGATTGACAGGTGATGATAGGTGGCGTGTGCCAGGTTGGGTCAAACCATCCTGATATGGGGGAGACTCTGGGTTTTAGGATAATGAAATTGAATAGCCTACTGAATATAAAATTCAGCTTTTGAACTTACACTTATATTTTATTGACAATGTATTAAATAAATATTTTTAAAGGATTTTTGAATCGATGCTAATTTTAAATATATATATTTTTTAAATCTTCACGTACCCCCGCCAGACCAGTTGCCAGACCAGTTGAGAACCACTGTGTTAGTGGACTAGGAACCAGAATAACCGTTCAGAACTATATTGATGTTATGCACACAGTGTATGCATGACACATGAGTACACTTCATTACTTCTCTATGATGAACTCTCAGGACTACTTGCTCTTCTACCCTAGAGCCCCCTTCAAAGGGGGCTGAGATGAACCTCTTTTTAAAAACTTTGGGGTTCCCCCTGTGAGTGAAGACACTAATCAAGAACAAATATAATGATGTTGCCTATCAGAATAACAGAAGAAATCTGGGCTACAAGCTCATGTAAACCATTTGTACATGCTCCAAACACAACTAAACAAGACCAACCAAATGCATAACCAAATATTCATATTCATATCTCGCCAGCCACTGGACTTGCTCGGCATATGTCTCCCTCGCTCGAGTTAGCTTCATGCTACATAGGCTTGCGACCACGCTAAAGAACGGCAAGAAGACAGGGATTCCGCACATACCGGTCAATCCCCTGTAGACCACAGCCTCAGCGATCAGTGAGCCAAATAGCACCAGCCTCAGACAAATATGAAACAGTAACATAAGTTAGAAAGCCCCTCACCTCGTTATCAAACGCTGATTACCGTGTATCACGATCTTGCAGGACTGAGCAGAGGACACAGAAAACACAGAAAAAAAGAGAAAGAAAAGCAAGCTTCTGTGACTGAACATTTACATATGGGGGGAGGGGAAGCACCCCACCTTAATGCACAATCACATTAGCATCTGCATGCCTGACTGACTCTTATTGGCTAAACAGTGCTATCTGTCACATGTTGGCCAGATTTCCTGTTTGCTCCTCTCTATTCAGAATAAGACGATGTCCCACTCTGCTCTGATAACATAATTAGTGAAAAAGAAGTAAAAAAAAAAGTTTTGGTAAAGAAATTAAGAAATAAATTATTCAATAAATCCAAATTTTCAGAGGATTTTTCTGTACTAAAGACAATTTGTATTGTTTTCTGCTTCACTTTATTCAAAGTCACACTGTGCAGAGAGAGTGTACACATATTTTGCTATGATATGAAATGGTTTTAAACCTGCAACTGCATTATTCTAAAGTGATGATCATCCTGAAAGTGCTTTTTTTTTAGGCGAACCTGAAATCTTTTCATTTTTCTGTGTTCCATCTTCATTTACTTTTAACCAGTGACATATATACTGATATTTACACATTATTTTAAGAATCTCACAGTTATTACCATTATAATAACACCAAAATTATTCAAATAGACCTTGTGGTTGCAGAATTTTACTCACTTTAGTATGGGCATGCTTTTTTCGTGCGGAGACCTCAAAAATAGGCTAGGGTAGAACAGGTTAAATGCAGATTATATATTTATTGCAGGATTATTAGCAGGGGCATAGCAACAGCTCAATTATTCACTTCATTTGATTACATTACCGATTGATCATAACATAAATTTACTACTGAGCCGAGGCTGGGTGGAAGAGCCCTTTTGGTGGTGGTCGGGGGGAACTGACCTGTCCGGTCTTGACGGGACACCCGACTCCTCCTGCCAGGATTAGAAGTACCGTCTGCGATCCTCTTGACTCCGTACAGAGTCACAGAAAAACAGAGTCCTCCTTAACCCCGTGTAGGCAGGGGGGAATAAGAGAACCTCCGTTAGCCAATTCCTGCCCTCGATCCTCTGAGCAGTGAGCAGAGACAGTGTCCTCCCATCCTTGTGCTGGACCATGTCCTCAGCTGAGTGTCAGGCAGTGTCCCAAGCAGAAATCCCCACTCGATGTCTCAAGTATCTCTTTTTATCGTCCAGCTGAATGTCATCCCCCCCCTCCCTCTTATCCTCGCACCCAGCACCCAGTTGCTCAATGACATAATTTTTTATCACAATTTAACACACACACACACACATGCACACGTTTTGACTTCAACAGGATACACTCTCTTCGCTAGAATAAGGGGAACTTGATTACTTCTTATAAAGCAAAGAGTATTTAGCAAAGTTAAGGATTTCAGCTGAGATGCCGATGCTCCTTCATGCACAGATGAGAGCAGAGCAACCCTGCAGTGTAGAAATAATTGATAGCGTGTGTTAGTGTGGGAAGGGAATAGGTTGTCTAAGTCTCATGAAGTTAGAGGCTTACCAGATTCACTAGCCACAACAATTCCCTTTCCTAAAACACACTCTAACACAATCATCTGCAAAACAAGTGAACACACACAGAATCAACATTACATATTACCTTATTAAATCACAATACACAAATGCAAAATCAACTCATTTTTTATACACGCTCTGTGTTCCTTGGCCTGATCTTATCCTCCAGTATATATGCCTTCACTCACGGCAGCTCTTCTGGGATCTCAACTCTACTTGACAATACCTTGGAGATGTTGTACAGCTAAAAGAACAACATTTAGTGATTGATGTCCATCATCACCATCATCATGTCTGTTGTTCTACAGAGATATTCTCTGATAAAACCTTCAGTTCCTCATCCGTTCTTATAAAAGGAAACATCCTCTCAGTGAAAGTGTGTGTGAAGGTGTGTATGTGTGTGTTAGTATCAGGATCAGAGAACGACAGCTTTCCTCTGTTCCAGTCCAACAATTATGAAATGAATAAATCCTGGGTTAATGTTGCCAAACCATGCCCTTCCCACCAGTTTCAGTCCAAGCCTTGGCAGGAGCATCTAGTGGCGCTGAATCGGACGACTCCGAGCCACAACCTGGAACAAGTGGGGATGACGCTGATGGCCCTCGGGAAAGGCCGCCCTTTAAAGGTCAGTATGGAACAGCGTAGTTACAGGACCCCACCCTGGGAAATGCCTTAAATGTCCAGGTCCTAGAGGGAACTTTGGTGGGAACCCAGTTAACTCCTTCCTACCCTCACTTTTCAGTAAAAAAAATGGGCTCTTATATCAGGTAATGAGAAGTAAGGACCAAGTCGTTGAGCAACTCCTTGTGCCCCGACTTCATCGCTCCACAGTTCTGCAGTTAGCCCACACTTACCAGCTAGGAGCTCACTTGTGGGTAGATAAAACCAAAGAGAGGGTATTGCAGAGGTGCTTTAGGGCAGGAGTCCACAAGGAGGTACAGAACTACTGCCGAAGTTGCCCAGTTTGCCAGATCACAGCGCCAAAACCGACTTACTGGAACTCCCTTATCCCTTTGCCTATCATAGAAACTCCATTTGAAAGGGTGGGCATGGATATCGTGGGTCCACTGCCCAAGAGTGCCCGCGGACACCAGTATATCTTGGTCATAGTAGACTACGCCACCCGGTATCCGGAAGCCGTCCCCTTAAGAAGGGCAAATGCTAAACAAATAGCAAAATAACAGCTCCTCTTCAGCAGCCGCGTAGGGATTCCAAAGGAGATTCTTACTGACCAATGGAGCCCCTTTATGTCCAGAGTCACCAAGGAGTTGTGTGCATGCTTTTGCAAGTGAAACAGGTGAGAACCTCAGTGTACCACCCACAGAAGGATGGACTAGTGGAGAGGTTCAACAAGACTCTCAAAGCCATGCTGAGGAAGGCCATCGACAAAGACGGAAGAAACTGGGACCAGCTTCTCCCCTACTTTCTGTTTGCGGTAAGAGAAGTCCCTCAGGTTTCCACTGGTTTCTCACCCTTTGACCTGTTTTATTCCCACAAACCCAGGGGCCTTCTAGACATAGCCAAGGAGACTTGGGAGGAGCAGCCCTGTCCCCATCGTACCATGATTGACATGTGGAGGCGATGCGAGAGAGAATGGCAGCTGTGGTTCCCATTGTGAAGGACCACATGGAGAGAGCTCAGAGGGCAGCTTATAACTGAGCAGCCCAACCCAGAGAATTCAAGCCAGGAGACAGAGTCCTAGTTCTGGTCCCCACCGTGGAATGTAAGTTCTTGGCTACTTGGCAGGGACCATATGAAGTAGTTGAAAAGGTTGGGGAAGTCAATTATAAAATAGGGCAACTGGGGAAGAGGAAAGGTGAGCAGATTTACCATATTAACCTACGAAAGAAATGGCATGATCGAGAGGCATTGTTCAATTGTCTTCCCCGTAGAGAGTTGAAAGAACCTGCCCGAGACGAAGTGCAGATTGGCCCGGACCTCTCCCCTCACCAGCTGCATTAAGCAAAGGAGCTTGTGGAGGGTAATCAGGATGTCTTTTCATTCCTCCCAGGCTGCACCCACCTAGTGGAAATGAAATACGCACCCTACCAGGAAAAACGGTGAACCAAAAGCCGTATCGGGTGCCGGAGGCTCGCAATAAACTGATTGACGAAGAGGTAAGGAAGATGTTGGAGTTGAATGTGATTGAAGAGTCCAAGAGTGCTTGGTCAAGCCCCATCGTCCTGGCAGACAAGCCTGACCAAACAGTGCGTTTCTGTAATGATTTCAGAAAAGTGAATGAAGTGTCTGAATTTGCTGCATACCCCATGCCTCGTGTCGACGAGCTGATTGATTTGGTCTGTTTGGAGCTCCCGCCACGTTGCAGCGTGTTGATGGATCAGGTACTTAAACCCCATCAAGGATATGCATCTGCCTATTTGGATGATGTTGTGATTCAGAGCCCAGACTTGGAAAGCCACTTACCACAGGTGCAGAAGGTCCTAGAGTTCCTCTGGCAGGCAGGCTTGACAGCGAATCCCAAGAAATGTAAGCTGGCCTTTGGGGAGACAAACTACTTGGGGTACACTATCGGGCGGGGCCTTGTCAAACCCCAGGAGGCAAAACTCTGTGCCATCCAGGACTGGCCAAAACCAGATAAGTATATGCAATACAACTAAGAATATAAAATTCCCATTACATTCCTCTCTTTCGATCATACCTTTGATCAACATAAACACAAGTATATACATTTGTCACAGCTGAAAAGTTTTCAAGTCGAACACAACAATTCACCTAGACTCAAGTTGCATTTTCATATTGCTATCACAAAGAAATACTACTGCTGTGTTTGTGTGTTGGAGGCTACGCTTAATCAAACTGTAAGCGTGTGGAGGAAATTAATCTTTACACATACAAGTCATCATCATCAAAGTCGTCGTTGGAGTCTGAGTCAGCGTTTGAGTGTGATTGGTATGCCTTGGACGGTAAAGGTGGATGCAAGTCTGGATCATTTACTTCTAATTTGACATACCTTCCAATGTCGCTCTCATCAGTGAGTAGGTTATGCTGGAGTTCCTTGTATGGTGTATACAATGATGCAACTGGAGTGGCACTTGGTTCATGCTCTCTGTTGTGTTGAGTCGACGTGGTGCTGCCTATGGATTAGTAGGTGCCCGTGTGGGAACACTCACGTTTTCAACTGAGTCAGTGAATGAGTCTGTAGGTGCGGAACCTTCTTACAGTGGCTGGCGTGGATCCAAGTAGCTCACTCCGCTACCTTCACAGCTGTGTGGGTGGTGAGGAGAATCTGGAACAGTCCTGTGCGTGTTCTCCTTCTCATCCTCATGTACATCAAAATGATGGGCAGAGCCTTGGTCCAGGGAAGACCTGTGTCTTCACAACATTTGGCCAATTTTGCTTTTAGGGTTCCATTCTCTCACTCAACTGCTCCACCACTAGCTGGATGATAGGCACAATGGTTTCTGAGGCCTGTTGAGAGCCTTTAACTGGTCTGCCTACATTATGCGTTGCACAGGTGATGCAGGCTTGACAGTGTATTTGTGCATAGGCCGAAAAACCTTTAGTAAACCATTTCAACCATACTTCCCCTTTGTCGCATGGTATTTTACCCGTGCAACAACATAGTATATTGAAAAGAGATTTTTAGGGAGACAAGGCTTACCATCGGATTTAAGAAATGTACGATGAGCCCAGAGGGCGCCAAAATCATGGTTGGCACAATCTGAAACAACAGCAAAACCAACACGATGAGTTCCTGTGGATGGTAGCGTGATGCGGACCCATCAACTTAGTGAATGAGATCAGGGTTAGACAAATGAGTTTCAGAGAAGTCCGGGCGAGGAGTGCACAGAACCTGGAGTTCTGCCAAACAGTTATGCTCCTCGCAATCCTCAGGTCCTGGGAGAAGAGATGCAGGGTTAAGAACATTGCAATGCTTAATAGTTACATTTGGCATGTCGAGTAATATGGTGTGATAACGGAGCCATCTTGTGGCTGATAAGTGTGACGTTTTCTGTTCAAGGAGAATGAGCGACACTGCATGAGACACGAGTAGAGTTATATGTGCATAACTGACAATATCTCTCGAGGCTAACAAGGCTTTTTCAGCCGCAGCCACAGCACGGAGACAACGCAGGTGTCCTGCTGCGACTGGATCTAGCTTAGCTGAGAAATATGCTACAGGACGGAGTCTGTCGCCATGAGTTTGTTAGAGAACAGAAGTCATACAACCATGTTTTTCGTCAACAGCCTGAGTAAAGGTCTGGTCGGGTCAGGTACGACTAAAATCGGGGCTGATTGTAGCGCCAGCTTTAGTTCAGTGAATGCTTGTTCTGCGTCAGGAGTCAAGGTTAGTTTTTAATGCGAGGAGAGGCCTTACAATGGATTAGGGCACCATGGGGAGTCTCCAGAGGAGAATAATTAGGGATAAAAGACTGGCAGTAGGAACATATTCCTAAAAATGTTACCTGTTACTGCACAAACTGTAATTTGGGGAGGCTAGCTTTATGTCCTTCAGCAGCAAGGTGTTTCAAAAGGGTCACTGTGTCTGCCTCACTGTCACAACCCGGCTCTGAGGCCATGACAAATATGCAAAGGACACAGTGGATAACGGTAAATTAAAGGTGTTTTATTATAATCAAGTAAAGAAAACACTATAATTGTGGAGTGTGTCAGTCAGTAACATCAGTAATGTAAATGTGAATGCGTGAGCATGATGAAGTGTGGGGTGTTGTCAGCGGAAACCAAGGAAGACCAAACCAAGTCATGAGCCGGAGAGAGAGCGCAATCCTAGAGTAGGGCTTTTATTCTCCAGGCTCCAGGACCAGGTGCTCGGCATCCCGTGATTGGCCACACTCATGTTCCTGTGACATGTTCAGGGACACAGGGACAAACAGCCGACCACACCACCCTTGTACGGCGTTACAGGCAGGGGCCGTCACACTCACACTGTTCTTCCACTCTTTTGGTGCTCCTTTATCTCTGTTTTTCCTAACTGGAAAAATGTGAGTATGGACAGGTGAGTTATTGCAGGGGATGATTACGCCTGTCTGCAAAAGAGAGTTAAACACAGGAGTTATGCCATCAATAGCTTTTTGTTTAAGCGGATCTTGATGTTGGCAAGGCTGAAACAAGGATTTAGGTGTGATGACCACAGGTTTCACATTTCTGATGAGGCCCATGTCATATTTACCCATTGCCCAGAGAGAAGAGGAAACTTCCTGTAAGGGGGAGGGAGACTGGAGGCATCAGCAAGAAATGAGACAGTGTGTGGCTTGTCATCATCAAACAAATACACAGAGCGTAAGGCCGATGTGCGAGTATGGAATGGTTTCTTGTAAATACCTGTGCGTGATGAGGATCACCTGTTGCTTTCCAATCTGAGATAGACTGGCATTTAAGCACAAAAGTTCCCGAGTCTCTCCACTGATCAGTCCAACACTTGGACCAGGAGAAGTGTGGGGGGGAGGAGTCCACTCTGAACAGCTGTTCTTGAGTGGCTGTAAGGATAACAGTAGCTGCACATCTCTGATGAGACCAAAACATATTGAACACTGGAGAATATCATTCAAATCATAGAGAAAAAAGAAGAAAAAAAGACTTTTTCAAAATCTTCGTGCCTGCCTTGAGAAACGTGTGCTCTGCAGTGCATGTATGTGAGGTTCATGTGATCTGCCTCAGGCACGACAAGGGCACAGTGATTTATCATGTCCTGAGCCACTGGAATGGGGATCAATCTCTTCTCTCCTCTTTCTCTGCCTCTATTTCTGCAGCCAAAAGATATTTCTACCAAACCAGAATTCAATCATCATTTTCCAAACCCAAAAAACTCTACTCTATCTTCTCCAACCTCCTTGACCACCCCCACCCCCCCAGACCCTCTGCTCATTCCAACCTTCTACCAAGCTACTTTGTCAACTATTTTACAAAAAAGATAGATGACATATGCACCTCGTTTACTAATCCATCTTCTACAACTACATCGCCATCAACTCCATCTTCTGCCCCCTCCCTTTCCTCTTTCATCCCCCTGTCTCCCGATCAAGTTCTTACCTTGATTACCTCCGCCCGCCCAACCACCTGCCCCCTTGACCCCATTCCATCTCACATTCTCCAGGCTATTGCATCTGACCATCTCCCCTTTCTCACCCATTTTATTAACACCTCTCTCAACAGGCTGTTTCCCCAACTCTCTGAAGGAGGCAAGAGTTAACATCTCCTGAAGAAATCCACCCTCAACCCGTCTGAAGTAAACAACTACAGACCTTTCTCTCTTCTTCCCTTTCTTTACAAAACTCTCGAACGAGCCATCTTTAACCAGCTCTCCTCCTACCTCCACCATAACAACCTTCTTGACCCTCACCAGTATGGTTTCAAAGCAGGCCACTCAACAGAGACTGCCCTCCTTGCTGTCTCTGAGCAACTTCATAGTGCCAGAGCTGCCTCTCTCTCCTCTGTCCTTATCCTCCTAGACCTTTCTGCTGCATTTGACACAGTAAACCACCAGATCCTTATTTCCACCATTCAGGACCTAGGTGTCTCAGGCACCGCTCTCTCCCTCTTCTCATCCTACCTCAACAACCGCACTTACTGGGTAATCTGGAGAGGGTCTGTGTCTGAGCCTTGTCCCCTCACTACTGGGATTCCTCAGGGTTCCGTCCTGGGTCCCCTCCTGGCAGGTCTACCTGCTAGTGCCATCCGACCTCTGCAGCTCATCCAGAATGCAGCAGCTCGACTGGTCTTCAACCTGCCTAAATTCACCCGCACTACTCCGCTCCTCTGCTCTCTTCACTGGTTGCCTGTGGCTACTCGCATCCGTTTCAAAACATTGGTACTTGCGTACCATGCTGTGAACAGATCGGGTCCAGTCTACATCTAGGACATGGTCAAACCTTACACCCTAGCCTGCTCACTCCGCTCTGCATCTGCCAAGCGGCTTGTAGCTCCGTCACTGCGAGCTAACCGCTCAACAAAATCACGATTGTTCGCTGTCCTGCTCCCAATTGGTGGAACGAGCTCCCCGATGACATCAGGACAGCAGAAAGTCTCTACATCTTCCGCCACAAACTAAAAACACAAACCTCTTCCGACTATACCTGGAATAAAAAAAAAATTGTATACATATCGTAGTACTTTAGTAGCACTTAAATGGCACTTACTTATAGCACTTGGTAGTTTGGCTTTCTTGAGGAATTGCACTTTCTTGATTCTTGTTGTTCTGGGTTTGAACTCTCATGGTTGAATCACTTATTGTAATTCGCTTTGGATAAAAGCGTCTGCTAAATGAAATGTAATGTAATGAAATAAGCCACTGATACACATATAAAGGTGTGATAGGGCTATGTTGGACCATGGTCATGTTGGTGGGATTGCGTACGACTTTTAAACCATCAGGTGTGGAAATCAAACTGATTCCTAATGTCAGCTTCAAGTCTCTGCCTAACAAGTTTAAAGGACAGATGTCTGAGGACAAAAATGCATGCTTAGTTCTCGATGGAGGGAGCTCATTATCGTTGTGTACACATGTGAGTGGAACCGTGAATTTTTCCGTTAACGTCAATCCTGAGGCTCCTACAGAATAGACATATTGTCCACTAAGTTTAGGGTGAGGGAAAAAACTTTTTTTCATACAACTGAGTTTGTGGCTCCTGAATCTACAAGAAAAACAATTTAAAATCCCCCCTACTATTGAACTATTGGTTGGTTTGACCCAACCTGGCACACGCCACCTGTCATCACCTGTCAATCACTGCCGCCTTGAAAAGCTCAAACAATGAGTGGCTGAAACGTAGCAGCAATGCTGCTGAAAACATGGAGGGACCAGAGCAAAACAAGTTTGCCAGAGCCGGCAAAAAAGTGTGAATAGACGACACTCCGCTGCATAAAAATCTTTAATCCAATTTTTTTTTGCCCATGAAAACGGGTCCGCGACCCACAAGTGGGTGGCGACCCACCAGTTGAGAATCACTGTTCTAGATCAATATCTTGAAAATTTCAGCAACTCACCGAGGGCAGCCCTTGCGGAGGCCAACATCCACCGGGATACGAACACAGCTCCTACTGCGGTCGTACAGAGACCGGATGGCCCGTTGTAACGGGTCCAGCACCCCATACTCCCGCAGCACCCCCCACAAAACCCCCCGAGGGACCCGGTCGAAAACCTTCTCCAAGTCCACAAAATACATGTAGACTGCTGGAGGGGTCCTGGGAGTTTGCCCAACAAGTCTACATGTTTTGTGGACTTGGAGAAGGCTTTCGACCGGGTTCCTCGGGGGTTTTTGTGGGGGGTGCTGCGGGAGTATGGGGTGCTGGACCTTCACCTTCTTTTAAACCTTCGATTTTTGCCTGTTTTCTTAGTTACAATTGGTAAAACCTTGGTGTGCCTTGGATTGGTCCTCTCATCTCTCAATATATTTTATGGAGGTTAAAGGCAGGAGGAATTTTCCTCCTGGATGATCAAGTCACCATCCGCTGCAATTTTCTTTTGCCCATGAAAACGGGTCCGCGACCCACCAGTTGAGAATCACTGTCCTAGATCAATATCTTGAAAATTTCAGCAACTCACCGAGTTTAAATGTTGTTATTGGACCCAAAACAAGTCCGTCAGGATTTCAGTGAAGACGATAAGGAGCCGCCGGGGATTGGTCCTCTCATCTCTCAATATCTTTTATGGAGGTTAGAGGCAGGAGGAATTTTCCTCCTGGATGATCAAGTCACCGTCCGCTGTTGGCTCCCGACGAGCTCTCAAGAAATCCTGTTCGTGATGCCAAATTGTGGTGGTAAAATATATCTAACCCGCTGTTGAGTCTTTTTAAGCTGAAATAACAAATATTATAAAACAGAACTTATCTATTAAATCATTTATTCTTGCAATAAGAATCACAGTTGTACAGAGTCATCAGAGTCTATCCAAGTGTGCACTGAAGAGAAGAAGTCAGACAGAATTAGATATGGTGTGGGCAGGATGGAGCTGCATTGAAACATGCTGCCTTAGATAGTTAGCAGACAAAAGATCACTTGTCCAGAGAGGTTCCCACAACACCATTTTTCCTGCAACGAGATCAATTACAATGGGCCCCCCAATCATATACAGGAAAGAGGTTGCGTGTGCTATTGGCAGCTGCGACGTGACCAACGAATCCCCCAATGCAGGCACTGACAATATGCACAATCACAGTTCACTCAGATAAGTATATGAAATACAACTAAGAATATAAAATGTCCATTAAACATTGCACTGCCCCATCCTAAACTGCCCTAGGGACCTCTCGTGATATTACAGTACCTTTTGAGATGTAGTTCAGTAAAAAGTATAAAGTAAAAGAAAATGGAAAGTAAAGTACAAATATGTCAAAATTGAACTTGAATCCAGTTTTGCTTGTTTACGTCAGCATCAATTATTTTGATTAAATGACTGGTTTAGTGCAGAACTCAAGGAGGGGGTCTACAAGAGATAGGATCCTGAACAACCAGACCAGGATCCCACTGACAAAGGAGACCCCCCCATCAGAATCCCCTCAGAATCCCCAACTGGCCGACGACCTGAATGTGCTGTACTGTAGGTTTGATAAACCCACTTTCAGGCCCCCCAACTTGTCTGACATCAAACAACCACCATCCGACCACCTAACACGTCCTCACCTCTCCCAACTGACCTCCCACCTGCACTGAGGATCTGTGAAGAGGATGTGAGTCTGCACCAGGTCCAGACGGTGTGTCACCCTCCTGCCTGACAGTCTGTGCTTACCGGAACAGACCTCTACGGACTGTTAGGTCCGTAGAGGAGATCATTGGTGTCAGCCTGCGCTCCATTCAGGACTTGTACTTATCCAGAGTCAGGAAACGGGCCGGAAACATCACCGAAGACCCATCACACCCCGGACACAACCAGTTCCTCCTCCTCCCCTCTGGGAGGTGCTACAGAGCTCTGTATGCCAAAACCACCAGAAACCAGGGGTGGATTCGAATAGTCCAAAAAATGACCTCCTAACGTCTAATCCTAACCACTTTTCCTTGACCTCTGTGGAAAACGTCACGGGGTCAAGGAAAGATGGTTAGGAGAATTCATGAGGAGTTAGGAAAAGACAACTGCGGTGTTTAGAGAATCCGACTCCACTTTCACTAAGCTACGTAGTTATGATGCGACGGGAGACGCATGTTAGTGATCTCAGCCTGCAGCGATGAAACTACAATGTTCAGGAGATGGACTACAAAAAAGCGCATCTTAGATCTTAGATTCTTCGTCTGTGTGTTGTTACAGTGTTGCGTCACAACGACATAAACAACCCGGTTCAAAGTATTACTTTATTAACAAGGTTGGAATATAAGTGAAAGAATGAATATAAAAGTGAAACCAAGGGATTGTCACAGAGAGTACAAAGCTACTAAACTGTCTCATTGTTCAGTTTCAAACATGCTGAATTAAATACGTTCTCCACTAACAATGTCTCATATTCCTCTTTGTTGTTATGGTTTATATGCAGATTATAATCTGATCATAAGAATGAATATGCAGACAATAGTTTATGAAACTCAGTCTGACCTAGAAGTGTTGACTTGATAGTGTTTTAAAATTGTAATGTTAATTGAAAAGATGATAATTAAAAACGTGACTCAGACTGAAGAGCTCGTCCAGTTTAACCTTTTATCAAAGCTTCTGTAACTGAAGTCAAATAAAAGAATGAGGGCTGAGGCTGTAGTACGACACCAGAGAGAGCAGATCAATACGTCACTTTGATCACTTTACAGCAGTCCTCATCATCATCAATGTAACGCTCGTAGTTTTCCAGCAGGTTTAACAGATTATTTAAAGTTCATTTCTGAGTTATGACAACGGTTATTTACATGATCTGCGTTTGTCTTCATGATCGTTCGTTCTCGTGAACGGCCGAATGGTGCGTCACTTTAAATGTTGCCGCCGCAAGGAATTGTGGGTCAGAATGATCTCCTTTCCTTTCGTAAAGGAAGGTCCAGTGGTTCCTATGCTAAAGGAGCTAAGTAAGGAAGCATTGAAGCTCCTTTCCTTTGCATTTAGAGAATTCGAACAGGTCTTATCATGGCGGCCACTTAAATTACTTCCAGGTCATTTCACTCAGTTAGGAACTTGTCCACGCATTTATCTTCAGTAGACTCGACTACTGTAATGGTGTGTTTACAGGTCTCTGTAAAGACCTGAGGTCTTTGCACTGGCTTCCTGTCCAACAAAGAATTTACTTTAAAATCCTGCTGATGGTTT
This sequence comes from Ophiodon elongatus, assembly GCA_016806645.1. Taxonomy (NCBI): domain Eukaryota; kingdom Metazoa; phylum Chordata; class Actinopteri; order Perciformes; family Hexagrammidae; genus Ophiodon; species Ophiodon elongatus. The sequence goes on from JACSYO010000540.1 coordinate 40,427, forward strand.
ATAAAGCACTGAATGGTTTAGGGCCTAAATACATTTCTGATATGCTGCTACCTTATGAACCATCCCGACCCCTTAGGTCGCCTGGAACCGGTCTACTTTCTGTTCCAAGAGTCAGAAATGGAGCTTAAGCGGTAGTTCAGAAAGGAAGACTATCTTTACACTCCTTTTCATTCATAAATCTCTGTCTATTTCTCCTGATTACTCCATCAGCTGATTGGGGGGCGTCCACTTTAAATTAACCAACCAGATGCTGCACAGTTTCCTTAAGCCAATCATATCGTTGCTGTCAAACTTTAAAATAAGTTATCTGCACTGCTGCTGTCAGTTGTCATTTCAGCTCGAAACCAGATGCGACCCTCCTCCACTCCAGGCTCCTCCACCCTCCTCCACCCCAGGCTCCTCCAATCAGCATCAGTCCTGCTCCTCATTCTTCATCAGATTTCAGCGTCTCCCTTCTTCACCCCCACCACCAGTGTCTGGACTCCGGGGGGATTCAGACCCTCAGAGACCCATCAGAGACCCTCAGAGACCCCCAGAGACCCTCAGACACCCATCAGAGACCCTCAGAGACCCATCAGAGACCCTTAGAGACCCTCAGAGACCATCAGACACCATCAGAGACTCTCTGAGACCCTCAGAGACCCTCAGAGACCCTCAGCTCCTTTAAATCCAGATTGAAGACTCTTCTGTTTGCTGTTGCTTTTAATTGAACCAGATTCAAGGATATTAATCAATTTCTGCATTTCACGACTGTATTTTATTTCTTAAACTGCAACTTTTATTCTATTTTTAGCTTTTTAATGTTTTACTGACTATTTTTAATGTTTAAATGAATGTTCTTAATTGTTTTTAAGTCTTCTTTTCTTTTGCATTATGTTTTGATGCTTTTAATGGTTTTATGTGAAGCACTTTGAATTACCTTGTTGTTGAAATGTGCAATAAAAATAAACTTGAGAGAGGAGAGGAGTTGAAGCTGAGGTTCAGACTCAGCAGCAACACGGTGCCACCTGGTGGTTTGTAGAACTCACTGCAGCCCTTCGTGACACTGCGACTGGTGTGAATGGTTTTAGAAGTGAGTAAGAAAAGTTGTTATTAAATCTGTGTCACTTTACTTTTCTTCTTTGCATTAAATGTAAATGGTATTGTGCAACATGTCGCACACATCTTCCAAAAAGCCTGAATATGAAAAACGTTTGACACAAAATGTGTTTTTACTGATTCATGTGACATTTGATATGAATCCCAATGCGAGGTGATCATAGCATTATATTCATTAAATTGGTTACTTTTAATATATTACTACTTAGTAGGAAAAATCATCTAAGTTGATTCCCGTAAAGAAGTGTTTTTTGAAAAGACTGTATGTATGTAAGCACATGGCCCTTTTTATTTGTGAGGGTCCTGTGACAGAGGATGTGGCATGTGTACAGATTGTAAAGCAAATTTGTGATTTTGGGCTTTACTAAATAAATGTAATTAAATTGTTTCACACTAGAGCCTGGTGGTACGCTGTCTGGGGCCACGCCAGTGTGGTGTTGATGTTTCAGGTAATTTCTGATGATCCCCCTAGATTTAACTTTTCTGGCCCAGCAATAAGTATTTGGACTGTGACAAAATCTTTCTTATTTTCCTCTTTACACGACTTTACACAGATTATAAATGACGCAGTCAATATGTGGTTGAAGTGTAGACTTTCAGCTTTAATTCAATGGATATTACAAAACTATAGCATAAACCGTTTAGGAATTACTACCTTTTTTACACAGTCACCACATGTTCAGAGGCTCAAAAGTAATTGGACAATTGTCTTACAAATGGTTTGGTGGCCAGGTGTGGCCTGTTCCCTCGTTATTTCATGACACATTAAGCAGATAAAAAGGTCTGGAGATGATTCAACATGTTGAATTTGCATTTGGTAGCTGGTCTAGGGAGCTCTCAGCATGAGGACCAAAGAGGTGTCAGTGCAAGTGAAGGAGGCCATGAAAAGGCTGAAGAACTACACAAAGCTATCAGGCAGATAGCAGAAACATTAGGATTGACCAAATCAACAGTTTGGTACATTCCTAAAAATAAG
>JACSYO010000540.1:47500-90000 GCA_016806645.1 Ophiodon elongatus
CCGACTTAGATTTTCTGCCATTTTGAATTTAGTTAAAAACACCTTCTTGCGAACTCCTCCTACACGCTAGGTCCGATTCATACCAAATTTTTTCAATCATTATTGGAGAGATAGCATAAAAAGTTATCAAAACTTTGTTGATATCTTATTGCATTCATAAGATAGGGACCAATGAACTTATTAGGGGCGTGGCTTGTACATCAATACTTATAACTTCAAAACCATTGGGCCTAGTGTCACAAGATTTGCAGCATATGTGCACATTGCATCCTGTAACATGCCCTGAGATGTTATTGCCACTTAGACACTAGGGGGCGCCACAGTAATATTTTACTATTTTTTGCCATTTTCAGCCTTTGTACTTTTACAAACTCCTCCTACAGAATTTATGCGATCAACTTCAAATTTGGTCAGGATGCTCTTTAGACCTTTGTGATGAATATCTATAAAAAATGTCAGTGTTTTCTCAACGACCTTGACGTGGCGTGGCGCCCATGTCACTCCCATTTTGTGCGGTTCACTATGTTAGAGAAAGTTGTTGTAACTCCAAGGTACATCATCCGATCCTCCCAAAATGTATCATTCATGATGCCGGTCCAGGTTTGAGCACATTTCCATGAAGAAATTTTCACATTGTCATAACGCCACCTACTGGCAAAAGGAAATGACAAGTTTTCTACTTTTATGTACTCCTTCGAACCAGTTGATCAGATTTGGTATGGAAAGCCTTAACACATTGCTGATGCATTATCATAAATATTGTGAGTTTTCGTGAAAAACTGTTGCCGTGGCGATGCATCATTGCCACGTAAAATGAAGCTGATTGTTTAGTGGCTTAGGATGCTCAAAAAGTCATGCAACTTTACACATGTGTCAAAGGTGATGGATTCAATTATTTCATGTGGGTTTTTGGCTTAGTCGTTCAAAAGCTTTACGTTTCACGGAACGGCATGACCGTGGCATGGCGGCCATTATACCTGAATCCTCATTAAACGAGATCATTTAACTCAACTAGACTTCCTCGAATCTGCCCCAAACTTGTTATGCTTGATCAAAGTAAGGGCCTGAGGATATCGACAAGCCTATTTTCACTCATAGTAAAAGCGCCACCTACTGGCGAAAGGAAATCAGCGTTACGTGACAAACGGCATCGGATTTACATGATATTTACATGACTTGGTCTACACTCACATAGAGAAACACGATGCATGTTGTTGAGCGTGTCGTCTAGCGCCAAACAACGGATAGAGGAACTGGTGAAGTATTTGCAAAGCATAATGTCCAGCACGCACTCCACGCGGGAAAAAAACGTCTGACTGGCAGTCGAACGTTCTCGGCCGAGAGAGCCGGTGTCCCGCCAGCGCCCCCAACGCGCGCAAAGGTGCTCGGACCCGTTCATCGCTGCTTGCAGCTTTCATTTTTATTGTTATCTTTGAGAATAAATTAAATACACTTTAGTCAATTTGGCTCCCAGTTTGAGATTTTTCAAAATAACATTTTTACATGTCGTCTCACATGTTGGATTATTAATGTAAGAAAAGGAACTATTAGTTTATTATGGCTTCACAACACAACTTTCACCATGGAAACCCCAGAGCTAGGGCGTAGGTTTGCATATGGTTCACATTATCTTTGGAGTGGAAAGATACAGAGAGAGAGATTTATTTTGTTTTTTCACAAAACTTTATTTAAAAATCAGTAAAACAGGACAAAACATTGTTATCATGTCAATACATGCAGCAAAACAACACAGTGACTTATTCTTCTGTTAGAAAGGAGCGTTCAAAATTAAATTGTCTCCAGACACACAGCAGATCACTTCCTTATAACACCACTTGTGAATAAAATCCTCCATGTTGCTCATGCTTTTAAAAAAACTAAAATCAAGCCACTCTCTGGCCTTAACCAAGGCCCTGAAGACAGGATGCGCTTCCTGCCCTCCACTCTGCTCTTCCTGCTGCTGTATCTTGTAGCATTCAGCTGGTACAGCAGAGACCTCTTCACTGGGTCTCTGGTCCCGTTTATATTTAGTGTATTTATGTTAAGAAGAGTCATAGTTAAATGGATGAGAAGCATCAACCAAACCAGCATACCTGAGCTGCTTTTATTCTGTGAGATCTTATTGTTCATCACCATCATCATTGTTTAACTCTTTATTGATCTTCAGCACTATCTTCTTGAGTCTATAAACTTCCTGCTCAGTGAAGCCTCCTCTGCCTCTGCTGCTCATGTAGAGCTGAGCAGAGCTAGAGAGCTTCTCCTTGTTAGAGAAGAAGTCCTCCACTTTCACTAACCTCTGGTTCCTAGTCTTCTGGAGAAACACCTTTATTCTGCCCACGCTGTACTCTCCTGTTCTCCTCCGGACTCTAGCCCTGGAGTCAGAGGATTCACTGTCAGCAGCAGAGTCCTCCTCCATACTGGACTCAGACTCTGCTGCTCCTCTTCCTGCCTTCCTCGTGCCCGCTGTCCCTTTCTTTACCTGAGAACTTCCATTGTTCTCCCTGCTCTTCCTCTTCAGACAGGGGACTCTAAGCTCCTCCTCATCCTCCTCCATGTCAGCACCGCTGTCTGTCAACACGACATCTTTAAACACTGTTTCATTCACACATGTTCGTTTTTGGTTCACTGTTTCCTGTTTCCAACCGGCCTCCACCTGACTCCTCCTGTCCCCCCTCACCTACCTGACTGTCCTCCTGTCCCCCCTCACCTACCTGACTGTCCTCCTGTCCCCCCTCACCTACCTGACTGTCCTCCTGTCCCCCCTCACCTACCTGACTGTCCTCCTGTCCCCCCTCATCTACCTGACTGTCCTCCTGTCCCCCCTCACCTACCTGACTGTCCTCCTGTCCCCGCTCACCTACCTGACTGTCCTCCTGTCCCCCCTCACTCACCTGACCTTCCTGCTGGACTCCACCTGTCCCCTCCTGTCCTCCCTGACCATCCTGATGGTCCTCAGGATCCTTCTGGCTTCGTGCCTCAGCTGTCTTCCCCTCAGCAGCTGTCCTAGGAGGAGTTTTCTGCTCAGCAGAGTCTTTCTCTTGACACGCTCTGACGAGATGTCCCTCTTTAGGCAAGGCAAGTTTATTTGTATTGCACTTTTCAAGAAAAGGCAATTCAAAGTGCTTCACATAAAACCATTAAGCATCAAAACATAATCCAAAAAAAAGAAGAAAAAGAAGATTTAAAAACATCCATCCATCCATTATCCTCCGCTTTATCCGGGGTCGGGTCGCGGGGGCAGCAGGCCTAGCAGGCCGACCCAGGCTTCCCTCTCACCCGCAACACGTTCCAGCTCGTTCTGGGGGATCCCGAGGCGTTCCCAGGCCAGCTGGGAGATATAATCCCTCCAGCGTGTCCTGGGTCATCCCCGGGGCCTCCTACCAGTTGGGCGTGCCTGGAAAACCTCTAACGGGAGACGTCCAGGAGGCATCCTGATCAGATGCCCGAACCACCTCAGCTGACTCCTTTCGATACGAAGGAGTAGCGCCTCAACTCCAAGTTCCCTCCGGATGTCCGAGCTCCCTACCCTATCTCTAAGGCTGAGCCCGGCCACCCTACGGAGAAAACTCATTTCGGCCGCTTGTATCCGAGACCTCGTTCTTTCGGTCATGACCCAGAGTTCGTGACCATAGGTGAGGGTCGGAACGTAGACCGCCTGGTAAATTGAGAGCTTTGCCTTCCGGCTCAGCTCCTCTTCACCAAGACGGTCCGGTGCAGCGCCTGTTTTACTGCTGCAGCTGCACCGATCCGCCGGTCGATCTCTCGCTCCATCTTACCCTCACTCGTGAACAAGACCCCGAGATACTTGAACTCCTTCGCTTGCGGCAGGCACTGCGTCCCCACCCGGAGGGAGCAATCCACCGGCTTCCGGCAGAGCACCATGGCCTCGGATTTGGATGTGCTTACCCTCATCCCCGCCGCGTCACACTCGGCTGCAAATCGCCCCAGTGAATGCTGGAGGTCATGGTCCGAAGAGGCTAACAGGACCACATCATCTGCGAACAGCAGAGAGGCGATCCCGAGACCCCGAACCCGACGTTCTCCTCCCCCCGGCTACGCCTAGATATCCTGTCCATGAAAGTCAGGAACAGGACCGGTGATAAAGGGCAGCCCTGGCGGAGGCCAACACCCACTGGGAACGCGTCTGACTTATTGCCAAGAATACGAACACAGCTCCTACTGCAGTCGTACAGAGATCGGATGGCCCGTTGTAACGGGTCCGGCACCCCATACTCCCGCAGCACCCCCCACAAAAACCCCCAAGGGACCCGGTCAAAGGCCTTCTCCAAGTCCACAAAACACATGTAGACTGGTTGGGCAACCTCCCAGAACACTGTTCCACGACCGGGACGGAATCCGCACTGCTCCTCTTGAATCCGAGGTTCGACAATCTGTCAGAGCCTCCTTTCCAGCACCCTGGCATACACTTTCCCCGGGAGGCTGAGTAGTGTGATACCCCGATAATTCGAGCACACTCTCCGGTCCCCCTTTTGGAAAATGGGAACCACCACCCCAGTCTGCCAGTCCATGGGCACTGTTCCTGACCCCCATGCGACATTGAAAAGGCGTGTCAGCCAAGACAGCCCAACAACGTCCAGCGCCTTCAGCATCTCAGGGCGGATCTCATCCACCCCCGGCGCCTTGCCACCAGGGAGCTTATTGACTACCTTAGTGGCCTCTGCCAAGGATATGGATTCGACCCCCCCCAAGTCGTCAGGCGCTGCCTCCTCTCTAGAGGACATGTTGGCCGGGTTTAGGAGTTCCTCAAAGTGCTCTTTCCACCGCCCGACGATGTCCCCTGTCCGGGTCAGCAGCTCCCCCCCCGTGCTGAGCACAGCCTGGGGTAAGCCCTGCTTTCCCTTCCTGAGCCGTCGGATGGTTTGCCAGAACTTCCTTGAGGCCAACCGAAAGTCCTTCTCCATGGCCTCCCCGAACTCCTCCCATGCCCGAGTTTTAGCGCCCGCGACCACCGCAGCTGCAGCCCTTTTGGCCTGCCGGTACCTCTCCGCTGTTTCAGGAGACCCCCGAGCCAACCAGGCCCGAAAGGCCTCCTTCTTCAGTTTGACGGCTTCCCTCACCCCCGGTGTCCACCACCGGGCTCTCGGGTTACCGCCACGACAGGCACCGGTGACCTTCCGACCACAGCTCCTAGCGGCCGCGTCCACAATAGAGGCTTTGAACATGGTCCACTCGGATTCCATGTCCCCAGCCTCCTTGGGATGTGTGAGAAGTTCTTCCGGAGGTGGGAGTTGAAGACCTCCCGGACAGGATCCTCCGCCAGACGTTCCCAGTTCACCCTCACTACACGTTTGGGCTTGCCGGGTCCCTCCAGCCGATTCCCCCGCCATCTAATCCAACTCACCACCAGGTGGTGATCAGTTGACAGCTCTGCTCCTCTCTTCACCCGAGTGTCCAAGACATACGGCCGCAGATCAGATGAAACGATTACAAAGTCGATCATTGATCTACGGCCTAAGGTGCTCTGGTACCAGGTACACTTATGAGCCACCCTATGTTCGAACATGGTGTTCGTTATGGACAAACCGTGGCTAGCACAGAAGTCCAACAGCGAGACACCACTCGGGTTCAGATCAGGCAAGCCGTTCCTCCCAATCACCCACCGCCAGGTTTCTCTGTCGTTGCCCACGTGAGCGTTGAAGTCTCCCAGGAGAACTATGGAGTCAGCAGGAGGCGCCCTTTCCAGGACCCCTCCCAACGACTCCAAGAAGGCCGGATACTCTGAACTGCTGTTCGGTGCATAGGCACAAACAACAGTCAGAGCCTTACTCCCCGCAGGCGCAGGGAGACGACCCTCTCGCTCCCCGGTAGAACTCCAACACGGCGGCGCTCAGCCGGGGGCTCGTGAGTATCCCCACTCCCGCCCGGCGCCTCTCACCCTGGGCAACTCCAGAAAAGGACAAAGTCCAACCTTTCTCCAGGAGCTTGGTTCCAGAGCCAGTGCTGTGCGTGGAGGTGAGGCCAACTATATCTAGCTGGTACCGCTCCACCTCCCGCACCAGCTCCGGCTCTTTCCCCGCTAGCGAGGTGACGTTCCACGTCCCTAGAGCTAGTCTATGCCGCCGGCGATCAGCTCGCCCAGGCCCCCTGCCCGGCCTGCCGCCCGGTCCACATAGCACCCGACCCCAATGCTTATCCCTGCGGGTGGTGGGTCCACAGGGTGGCTGCTCCATGATGTTTCTTCGGGCTGAGCCCGACCGCCCGAATTAAGAACATTCATTTAAACATTAAAAACAGTTAGTAAAACATTAAAAAGCTAAAAAAAAATAGAATATTACCACAACTAAAACACTTCATGTTGTCAGAAGTGGCAAAAAGCTAAATAATCAAAGTCCTCCACTCTGATCTTAAAAACCAGGTTCAGCTCCTCGGTCCTGTTACTGAGGACCATGAGGAGCTGTCTCCTGTGAGACACCATGTGTCTCAACAGAGGAGACCTGCACCCAGAGGAGACCTTCCTCACCGGGGACACCACCTTCCCGTGTTTAGACAGCTCCCTGGTCAGGGCCTCGTCCCTGATGAACGGGGGGACATTGGACACGGTGACTCTTATTGCCGGCGTCGAGAGAGGCAGAATCGGTACGAGCGTATTGTTCACCACGATGCCGCTCGTCACCACAGCATTCGCCTCAACGCTGTCGAGAAAAATCACCACCGTTGTTCATGCGGGCACCGGACTTTGAATTTCTTTATATGATGCAGTTCAACTTCCAATTCTGCCTCTTTTAAAATTCAACTACCAGATTTTTCAGCAGTGCAGTTTTTGGCTTTTTGGCTTTCAAATATTTTTAGGAAAGTCATTTGAAATTTCCACATTTTCACAGTTATTTCTACTACTACTACAACTACTACGACTACTACTACTGTGACAGTAAAATTGTTTAGTTTCCAGCTTTTCCTGGATTGTAATTCATCTCTTGGATTCTTTAGATCATGCAGTTTTAATTCCAACTTTTCCAGTTATACATTTCAACTACAAGGATTTTCATCAGTTCAGTTCAATGCTTTTAGGCTTCAAGACTTTTTATCAAGTAGTTTCCCTTTTTTGTATTTTCAGCAATTTTCACTAATAGCTACTAATTTTCAGCAGGAAATGCATTTTGTAGTTGTTTTTGCTGTTGAACCTGTCTGTGGTCATTTTGAGTCCCTGAAGTCATTTAAAATATTTTTGTAGTAGTTTTGAGTCTCTTTGTAGTCAATTTGAGTCTCTTTGTAGTAATTTTGAGTATTTTGAAGTAATTTTAAATCTCTCTGTTGTTCTTTTGCCCCTGTTGTTATTGTTTAGTCCCTGTAGCCATTTTGAATCTCTTTGTAGTCGTTTTGCATCTTTTTGTGGTCGCTTTGAGTCTTTGTAGTCGTTTTAAATCTCTTTGTAGTCATTGTGAGTTTCTGTGGTTATTTTGAGTCTCTTTGAAGTCATTTTGCATCTTTTTGAGGTCCGTGGTAATTTTGAGTACCTGAAGTTATTTTAAATCTTTTTGAAGTTGTTTTGAATCTTTCTGTAGTTATTTTTTATTCTTACAGTCGTTTCACATCATTATGTAGTTGTTGTGAGTCTCTTTGTAGTCATTTTGGAAGCTGGTCACCAGCTCAATAAAGTTTGAAAAGTCACTAGTTTACCACATGCACACTCATTGCAACTGAAACAATACATAATGTAATAAGTCCATCGGATCTTAACTGCTGATTGAATGCTGGTGAAGGTGGTAGGAGATTTCAGGCTGGACGCTGTTTAACGGTCCAACCTGAACCGGTGATCTGGCTGGTGGCAACAGTTCAGAACGAGTCTGTATCAGGGGGCAGACATGTCCTCCTCACAGAGTCCAAAGAGTTTCATGATCCTCTTTGTCTGATGAGTAAAAATGTCTCTTCAGTCTCTTTAATCAACCAACAGTTCATATACTTAATCATACAGAGGTAGTTTTAGCTTTAGGTCTCAGGTAACAAAAAGAAATAGACAACCAAGATACAGTAACGTGGACCGCTACCACACTGAGCGCTATACTAATGTATGGACGTATATAAACCGATATAAAAGGCCCAGTCATGCAATAAAAATACGTTGAAATTAAGATTTTGGAAAAATACCAGGATATTGAATTTTGGTCGTAACACCCAGCACTTAAATTGGTCATGTTTATATATATATAAAAATGAAAATGAGAGGGTGGCTGGACATGATATTCTCAAATATTTTAGTCATAAATGAACCAACAAACTGTTGTCCGTTTTTTCCAGTTCAGACTGTTGTATATTTCAAGCGACAGTGATGTTGGAGTGATGATGAAGGAATCTCCGCGGACACTGTTCTTGCTGGTATAATGAAGTTTATTACAAACAAGCAACATATGTCAAGACGGGCGTCATGACAACCCGGAGAGTCCCAAAGTCGAACAGAACTCTAACCGTCGGGATCTCCCGATCACTTATATATGGTTGTTGTTTACGCCCCAGACTTGAGTATATAATGACGTCATAAAGAGGGCCCCCAATAAAAGACATGTTTCGGACATAGGCACAGCTACTCCTCCATCCTCCAGGTCAAGGAGCATTTCCCAGCGGTGGTACCTAATGATTATCCCATGTGCAACAAACATCAATGGATCCGACATACCACAGTCACAGGCCCCTTCACATATGTTATCTTCATGCATTACAGAGCAAAATATACTACATATTCCCCCCTTCGAGACTAAACAAAGTCTCGACAAAAACAAAAGAAGAAAACATACAGGTGTATAATCATGACAAAAATAACAACCCGTCCTACAGCATACTTTTAACAATCATGCCAACTGTATGGAGTATAAAAAAAAGTGAGAGTGAAAAACCTGTCAGGCAGCTATCTTTCTTGAAATATCCATTAAACAATGTAGACAGGAAAATTCTCTCACGGTCCCTCTGCCAAGGCAACCATGCATAGTACTCCATACCACTGCAATGAGGAATTTTAGCAAATTGTATAAGGAAATGACTTAAGCAAATACATATGGAACTCTCAGCAAATCAAAACAAAACAATGTCCAAAGTCAGGCTGGTCGACCCATCGCACCCTTCAATGAACCTTTTCCTGCCTACCCCACTGTCCCTAAACATCGAGATAAAGAAAACATCCAAGGTCCCATTATATTTACCCAATAACAGAAAACATCATTTCCAAAAACAATTAATACATAAAGAAGACAATTCATTTTTAATATTACTAATGTAACATATAAGAGAAGACATAAGAATGTATAACACTGTAGTTCCCCAGCAGCCTTGACTCTCAGTTGTAGTATCGATGACGTCTTGAATCTGGATATTGTATCGCCAGTCCACGTTCAGAGTCCTTCAGACCATTCGTATTTTTCATGTTTGACGTGTCTGAATCCATTCAGGCCATCGGAGTCCCTGACAATCCATCACCCTCACAGTGGTCTTTCCCCAATATGTTCTGGAATGAAAGAAAAGAAAACCAGTATTTTTTGCATACAGAACAGATACAAATTAAAACACCAAATACAGATTAACACTTCTAAGTAAATGTGAACTTATAAATCATATTATCCATTTATCATATTGTCCATTTGTTTCCCCCCCTTCGAGACCACACAGAGTCTCGAAAGAGCAAAACAAAATCAAACCTACAAACTAACCAAGCAATGACAGAGGTAAATATTAGGACTACAATAACCTCAGATATTCAAAATGGATATTCCTCCATCAGTTCGATCCTTATCACGTCGTCCTCATCAACGTCCGTGCCAGCACCATGTAATAATGGCATCTGAGTTTGATCGCCGGGCATCACAACTCCAACCCATCTCATTATCATAACCTTTGCAAAGGTCAACAACAGCGTACAAAAACAAAACATCACACACAATGACAGAACGAGCGCTGCCAACACCTGAACTAACACTGCTCCTAGTGGCCCTAATTTATCCTGCAACCAAGCATTTGCAGACCATCCAGCATTCTCTGATGGGCCAAACGCATCTCTTATGAGCTTCAACGCATCTATGACACTAGTCATGTTATCAGAACTATCAGGAATCAACGTATAGCAAGCCGTCCCAGTTAAGTTCAAAGTCACACAAAGGCCCCCTTGTTTGGCCAAAATATAGTCAAGAGCCATGTCATGTTTTAGCAACGTCAGTCTGTGGCTTCTCTGAGTGTTTGACAAATATTCAAAACCTCTTATGGTTTCGTTCGCAAAACCCTGTAAGGTGTAGGTAATATTGTCGATGTGATCTGCCAAGAATGTCACCCCATACCATGGAAATAATCCTATACCCCACTTCTCTCCGATACTTATTCTCCAATGGTAAGATTCCAAATTGTGAAACTGTGCCATCTCACGTTTCTTCCTACTTCTTGAAGCGACATTAGATTGGACCCCCTCTGGCCCTAATCCCTTCTGGATAGTAAGAACCTCATATGGAAGTTTCAACGTTGCCATATAACAGCATCCTATCCACCCATACGGTAGAAATATGTAGGCCTTATCACCACAAACCCACCAAATATCCTTGAAATTCCCTATAGTTACATTCCCAGGCAACATTTGGTTCTGTACCCTCAAAGTTCTAGTCTTTTTGTGATGTGGTACATGAAAAATTACTTCATACGAATCATTACTATTCTTATGTTTATATTTACCAAAGTCCATCATATATTTATCACAATCTGATATCCCCATAAACATTCCCGGCCCATCATGCGTTCTATTTGAACAAAAACAGCTGGTAGCTCCCACTGATGTCACTGCCATTGTATCAGGGACCGCCGTTCTGATATTTTCATGCTGATCAAGTATATTTACATATGATAATCCCGCCAACCAAGAACATGTAAATCTAGGCCTAAACAGATGTACTGCCCAAGTCATCAGTGCATCTCCTGCTGACTGCTGCTGATACACCAGCCATGATAATGCATAACCTTGGCATATAGTGGTTAGTGGTTCTGGTATAGTCTCTAAAATTGAAGGCCATGAGTTTGGCGATAGGACTTTTACCAGACATGGACCATCCGTATTCACAACCGATCTTACGGAATGAGTTAATTGCTGGAACCATAAGTTCTTACTTGCCCAAGGGTCTGCAATTCGTAACACTGAGGGATCAAACCCAAACGCCCTCCATTTAGTTTCTCTCTTTTGTAAAGTACGGTATTGATCCGTCATGTATTCTGATGTCTGATCAGAGTCAAAAAAGTTATTATCTACGTCTGAAATAGTCCTCTGAGCTGTCATAGATGACTCTACATACTTTTCTTCCATCGTCTGTTCTCTAACTTCAACAATCTCATCACTACTGTTCACACTAGGCTCTATTTTTAACATTAGCTTCTGGGTTACCTCAATCACATCCTTAAATGTCCAAGATGTCATGTTAGATGTCTGCGTTACCTTTACAAATGTCGTAGATGCCAAAGATGTCGTCACTATTGTATCATTCATCCCCTTCAAAGTCATAGCTGGAGTAGTAGCCTGAGTTGTTGTATGAACCTTCTTAGTTGTTTCTGGAACTAGAGTAACAGGCTTCATCTGTGTACTATTCACCCTTGGAGTGGTTACTGTGGTAAATTGTTCCTGAACCCTTTTAGTAACCGTGAAAACTCCAATAGGACTCAAATCTCTTATCATGAGTGTCACTCTACGAGTTATATGACCTTCGATCCAATAATTTTGATATGGAACAAATTTAAATTCCGGTTCTAAATAAGTACACGTATATTCCCCTTGGTCTTCCTGAGTAACGTTACGCAGGGCAAGTGAACAATCATCTCTAATTTTCAACCACCTCATCTCATTAAACAAAATATACTTTCTTTGATCACGAGGCACAATGTCATCTTCAGGTTTTGTCAACAACAAATCTTCACCACGACTATTTTCCCACTTGGGAGGACTGTTAACACCAACGTTCCACCTTCCACATCGACAAGGAAGGTGAGCTGTTCCTCCTAACCTAACTCTGATTACAGTACTCAAAGGAGGTGACGTTATAGAAACCTTCTGAGGTGCCATTGTAGGTAAATGTGATACATTTATACCTTCAATAGCTTTTAACATTGAAAGAGTAGATTTCTCTTCCATTTTCCCAGCTTTCGTCTGGAGAGTTGATGTCATCGTTGTCAATTCTCTTGTTACCCCAACATCTTGGAGGTCTATACTCTTATTCCCACCTAGTATCACTAGAGACACTATGCGAACTCTAAATCCTAACTCGGACCGCTCACTCCCAATATGTGGATCGTAAAAAGAACACCTGTAATCGCCTTGATCTTCCAGTTTAGGCCTATGTACATAGAGACTACAGTCTCCCTCGACCTTCAGTCTCCTTTTGTCATTAAGTAATGTATACTTCCCTAATGGTAATTTCTCTGACAGAACCAGAAACCTACCATGGCTATCTTCCCACTTAACTCTGAGTTTCCCTTCACCACTATTTTCTCCTGTACACTGACATGGAAGCTGAACTGACTTCCCCAAGGTTACTTCAACCCTGGTTCTAGTAACGGTTTGGTTTAACCCTTCTCCTAACTGGTCTCAGGCTCCTTTGTCTAACTGGATCCCTGAGTTGTCCTGCAGCGGAGTCACCGCCCTTTGATATCTCTGGCGCTTTGCAGGCAACTGAAATAGGTCCTGCTGTATCTGGGACATGTTGAAAGACAATGTCCCTAAATCTTCTTTCTTGTCCATCAACTGCAGAGACATTTCTGGCATCATCAGGAATGTGCACAGAAACATCAACATTGTCCATAACCTGGACAATCTCTCCTTCTGCGTTCTGACTCTGAGGATTTTCATGCATCTCCCTGTCTGGTGTATGTTCTTCCACATTGTCTTCGGGCTCTCTTGAGCCTTCAACATCGCGGATCTGTGAATGTGGCGCCTCTTCACTTGGCGCTTTGACACAATTTGATAAATGATACCACGTTGGAGACCCTTTAACCTGGACCGCGGTTCCAGTACTGCGAACTACTTCAAATGGTCCTTCCCGGCATTCGTTATACCACTTCCTTCTAAACACCTTCACGAACACCTTGTCTCCAGGTTGCACTGTGTTCCTTTTTTGCTCATCGAGCTTCTCCTGTACCTCCTCTTTTGTTTGCCTGTCAGAAACATATGCGGGTATTCTTTTATGTAGATTAACCATATATGTAACATACGTTTGCATTTCATCTTCTAAAAGGGCCAGGCTTGGACCCTTTCCACTTGTCCGCAGACAAGGCGTTGGCATCAGTCTTCCTGTAACCAACTCATGAGGTGTCATATGTAAATCGCGGAGCTCACTAGAGCGACATACCATTAGCGCCAATGGAAGCGCTGCTATCCAATTTAAACCCATGTGCTGACATATTTTGGCAATACGATTTTTCAGAACACCATTCATTCTTTCGCACATCCCTTGACTTTGCGGATGATAGACTGCACCAAGACGCTGTTTAATTCCTAGTTTTTGCAAAATCAATTTCACCGTCTTATCCACAAACTCTTTCCCATTGTCTGAGGATATTCGATCTGGAAGTCCCCACCTGCTTATGACCTCTTTACATAAGAACTTGGCAATGATTTAGTCTCTTATGAACCCATTAGGTCCCTTTAACAACATCATAAACTTAATTCCCAAATCAAACCCCTAATTAAACATTGTAGAATTTAATGAAAACCAAATGAGACAAAAAGTTCAAACGGCAAATGAACTTTGTGTCACAAGAAAGTGTTAACCTCAGTAATATACTTTCACACCCACACATTCCGACCTGCACACGAGGGAATTTGAGACGAGTGAGGGGGATGGAGGGGGCTATCCTCCTTAAAAGAAGTTCATTGTGTATTTAATAACTCATTTGTTATATTACGTCCCTTTTAAGAAGAGCTCATGTTTATTTAATAACTTATTTATTTCATTACGTCTTCCAAAAGAAGCTCATGCTTATTTACCAACTTATTTATTTCATTACGTCTTCCCAAAAGAAGCTCATGCTTATTTACCAACTTATTTATTTCATTACGTCTTCTCAAAAGAAGCTCATGTTTATCAAAATATCTGTCTTTACAAGTTATTAAACGTCCCGGTCTCAAGAACCTATGTACGTTTATTCAATCATAATGTGTTTTATCTTTTAACTTTAAACATATATTCTCCTCCTCTGCAGTTATCACACACAGCTGAAACACATTAGTGACCACGTTTCACACACACGCACGATACCCAACGCACACACATTTTTCACCAGGCTCTCCTCATCTCAGAGAAAACATACACACACTTATTTCGTTCCCAAAAAACACCCCATTCATACCATACATTCATATAGCATGCTTTTTGCTGCTCTTTCCTTTCTTTTTCTTATAAAATTTATGCTACCTTCTGAGATGTAAATATTCGATGAGAGGCTGCATCAGACACTGTTCGTCAACAAATGTCAGAGTGGGAACAGTCAATCGAATTTTTATTCTACACTCACCAGTTATTAAACTGACCATAAGGTGTTGTTCCAGGTTTTTTCGACCCATACTATTAGCTCCTTCACTGAGGGCTTATCTAACCAGATTTTGCGGCTCAGTCATATGATCATTTCCTTTAATCTTATCTCTCTCTTATTTCTCTGTCTCTTATCACTTTTTACATTTATTTATACAAATTACCTGGATCCAGGTTTCCCAATTTGTCTTTCTATCTTAATTCCTGACTATGTCGAAGCCATTGTTACGCAGTGACTAATATGCATGTGTCTTACCGTTAAGAAGTTGAGGGCCCAATCTTCATTAATCTTGCACGATACTGTTTAGCACACCTTATCGTTACAATGAAGCTATTCTAAACTATTCCTTGTATTTCTCATACTTCTTTTCTTCACTTTCTTTATCTTCTCTATACTCATTCCCCCTTTTTGCGTAGTACCCTACGCAAACAAAATCAAATTTAGCACGGAGCTACACGTCAAACATCAAACCAACAGGACACGTCCATAAAAAGAAGGTTCTCATGTACGGTGTGGCCAAGCAATTACACAAAACAGCCCCAATGAACGGACCAGCGTCCAATCGAGTGAGAAATGCTCACCGTATGTGAAGTTGCTGGAGGATCCGCAGGCCACAGCACGTCCGGAGTTCGTGACGCCAAATTTGTTGTATATTTCAATCGACAGTGATGTTGGAGTGATGATGAAGGAATCTCCGCGGACACTGTTCTTGCTGGTATAATGAAGTTTATTACAAACAAGCAACATATGTCAAGACGGGCGTCATGTACACCCGGAAAGTCCCAAAGTCGAACAGAACTCTAACCGTCGGGGATCTCCCGATCACTTATATATGGTTGTTGTTTACGCCCCAGACTTGAGTATATAATGACGTCATAAAGAGGGCCCCCAATAAAAGACATGTTTCGGACATAGGCACAGCTACTCCTCCATCCTCCAGGTCAAGGAGCATTTCCCAGCGGTGGTACCTAATGATTATCCCATGTGCAACAAACATCAATGGATCCGACATACCACAGTCACAGGCCCCTTCACATATGTTATCTTCATGCATTACAGAGCAAAATATACTACAAGACTGAACGATGGACTCTGAAGCTAGAGGGACAATGGAGGTGGCAGCGCTCGGCCGACCTTTCAGCCTCGGCATGTTGTACGACTGCCGCAAAGACTCCCTCGTCCCTGGTAAGAATTGAGATGTAAAGATACTTCATGCATTACAACCAAACGTTTGGTTTATAAAGTTATATTCAACAATGTTTCATCTCAGATCTTTCATTTCAGTCTTGTAGGACGTAACAGCACCTTCTCCTGTCTGGTTGGTTCTGGTAGCTGAATTAGATTTTTGCTTGTTCATTTGCAGGAATGACATTGTGGGACCGTGAAGACCTTAAAAGTCATATTGGTGAAAGACCACAGAACTATAATAGTTTTAAGATAGTCGCATCTGAATCTATTGCTGATAAATCTTCAGCACTAAATGTTGAAGCATCACTGAAGGCCAGTTTCTTGTGTGGACTGGTGGAGGTTGGAGGGTCGGCCAAATACCTGAAAGACAGTAAGACTTCCAGAAATCAGGCCAGAGTAACACTGAACTACAAGGCTACCACAAAGGTCCAGGAACTGTCCATGAATCATCTTGGAAGAGGCAATGTGAAGTATCCGTATGTCTTTGATGAAGGATTAGCAACACATGTAGTCACAGCTGTTCTTTATGGGGCACAAGCCTTCTTTGTCTTTGACTGTGAGGTGTCTGGAACGGAAACTCATCAAGACATTCAGGGTAACATGAAGGTGATGATCAAGAAGATTCCCTCCATTGATATAGTGGGTGAAGGTTCCCTGAAGATGGAAGACAAGGACAGAAAAAATGTTGAGAAATTCTCCTGCAAATTCCATGGAGACTTTTCTCTTGAAATGAATCCTGTGTCCTTTCAGAATGCAGTAGAAGTCTACCAAAGTCTGCCAAGACTGTTGGGAGCCAACAGAGAGAACGGCGTACCCATGAAGGTCTGGCTGTTGCCATTGACAAGTTTAGATTCTACTGCTGCTAAACTCGTACGTCAAATAAGTATAAGATTAGTTCAAGAATCCCAGAGTGTCCTGGAGGACTTCAGTGAGCTGGAAATGAGGTGCAATGATGCACTGAGAACCACCACTGCACAACAGTTCCCACAGATTGACAGAAAGATTAAAACCTTTAAGGAGATGTGCACTGAGTTCAGATTGGAACTTCAACAAACGTTGGCAAAGAAACTTCCATCAATCCGAGGAGGAGGAGAAGAGGAGGCTGTGCTCACAGACATCCTGAAGAAAAGACATTCTTCTCCTTTCAACAGCAAACACCTGAACGAGTGGATGGACTGTAAAGAGAGAGAAGTAGACACGTTAAAGTCTTTCACCAACATGATGAAAAACACAAAGATTGTTCCATCTCAAAATGACCTGTACAAAGAAAGTCTCAGTGCAGAGCATGTGGTGTGTTTTGTCTTCAACTCACTGGGAAGTGATGAATCTTACCTCTTAACTTTATCAAACTACTTAAGACAAACACCAGGCAACCCTCAAGATGCACACACTCAAGATCTAGAGAAGGAACAATGGTACGCCTCAAAAGAAGTCGCAGAAGCAATGAGGCAAAAAGCAAAGCTCTTCAGTGATTTTGCAGAGGCCAACAAGGAGAACAAGAACATTAAGTTCTTGACCTTGGGATTAACAAATGACGCACAGAAAGGTTCAAGCATCTACCTCTATAAAGACGGCTTTTCTGTCAATGAGAACTTTCAGCCACCTTCAAAGCCTGAAACAGGAACAGCAAGTGACATCAACCACAACAGTGTGACGCTGAAGATTTCTCCACCCAAATTTGGAGCAGAGAACATCACCTCCTACTGTGTTGAGTACTGTGTCAGTGGAGAGGAAGGATGTAAACAGAAGACAGCATCAAGAGATGAAGAAGTCACAGTGAGCGATCTGAGTCCTAACACAGAGTATGTGTTCAGATGCAGAGCAGTGACCTCAGCAGGTGTTGGGCCAGCCAATGAAGTCAGAGGTTCCATTAAAACCTTACCTTGCAGCCCTCCTGGAAAACCTCGAGTTGAAACACACTCAGGAGAGATATCAGTCAGCTGGGAGAAACCTGCTGAGCTCGGACAAGATGTCCACATTATGAGCTACATGGTGGAGTACGCCAAAACAGACAACGGGGTGAAAGAGGAAGATCTCCAATGGAACCAAATGATGTCAACGGCTGAAAAGGCGATCATTTCAGGACTTCAGTCAGAGACAGAATATGTTGTCAGGGTCAGATGTGATTGTGGTTTAGTCGGCAGAAGCAGAGAAAGCATCACTGTTAATGTCTGCACAACAAAATGTACACGTCTCACGGAAATCCTCAAAAGAAGAAGTGAAAGGATGAATTCTGAATCTCCCTCAGTTTACAAACTGAATCTGAAGGAAGAAGATGTGGATATCGATGGATGCAAAAGATTCAGTTTTGGTGAAGAAAGCACGAGGCAAAATCGTACTATTGTGCTTTTTGGAGCGATCGGTTCAGGAAAGTCTTCTCTGATCAATAGAATGATCAACTACCTTGTTGGTGTGGAATGGGAGGATTCATATCGGTTTAAGTTAGTTGATGAGGGTCCGGCGACATCACAAGCTCCCAGCCAGACCTCTGAAGTCACTGTGTACAAGATCAACCACCAGGATGGATTTAAAGTAGATCACTCTCTGACTATCGTTGACACTCCAGACTTTGGAGAAACAGGAGACTCAGAAAGAGACGAGGAAATCATTGAACATCTACGTAACCTCTTCTCTGCTGAGCATGATGTCAGTAACATTGACGCTGTGTGCTTGGTAGCTCAGGCTGCTTTAGTACGACTCACACCATCACAGAAATGTGTGTTTGATTCTGTGCTCTCAATCTTTGGCAAAGATGTGGCAGAAAACATCAGAATTCTGGTGACATTCGCTGACGGCCAGCAACCACCAGTTCTAGAGGCAATCAATGAATCAGGTGTCCCGTGTCCCAAAACAAAGAGTGGGCTGCCGATTCACTTCAAATTCAACAATTCAGCGTTATTTGCAGACAACAAATCACCTGCTGCAGACAGTGTGAGTGGGGATGATGAAGATGAAGATGAAGATGGAGGCTTTGATCAGATGTTTTGGAACATGGGGACAAAAAGCATGAAGAGGTTCTTTGTTGCTTTGAATGTCATAGAAACCAAAAGCTTGAACATGACGAAGGAGGTCCTCAATGAGAGAAAGTGGTCCGATAACTCATATTTGAATTTGCAGAAGCAGGTTAAATTTGGGTTAGGTAAGCTTGAGGAGATTAGAGAGACAATTGAAACAGTTAAAAAGCATGAAGCAGAGATCAACAGAAATAAGAACTTTGAATTTGATGTCACCATCAGAAAGCCTGTTGATGTACACATTTCTGGTGCTGGATCTCATAAGTACAGGTGGGAGTACAAGGAGGTTAAACAAAAACGAACAGTGAAAGAATTGAAAGAAAAGTACCGAAAACCCTTTATGTGTAAGACACCTTTTGAGGCATTGACTGAACAACTGAATAATGACTTTGATTGTGTGAGGAAGGAGGTGGAGAAACTGATCAAAAGCTCCTGCTCATTGAGGAAGAGAAATCTGAGACCCAATCAGACTGGAAGCAACCAGTTTAATCACTGAGAGGCATACAAAGAAAATTTGACAACTAGACCTTTTTCGCAACACTCAACATTAACATTTCGGCTGTAATACAGTAGTAGTTTTATCACATTTTGTTACCACCGTTACCACCAATGTGAAATTTGAATTATGGAGCTCTATTAACTTTGCCAACCTGAACAGTGAAAATGATAATGTCATATTATTTTTATTTTTTATTATAACACTGCTTTACAATGTTAATTCAAGTTTGTAATCATGAATATTAGCTTAATGTTAAGTTCTTTTAAATTTATTTATATTAGTTTCTTTGAGATTTGAGAAACATAATTAATGTGAATAACGTTAATGGCTTATTATATTGATGTGTATTGAATTACATATTAGTGTCCTTTAATAAAAAGGTGTCTCTTACTGAATGATGATGAAATTATAAATTATAGACAATAGATGAGGAAAATTTCACTGGAAAATAAATTCTCATCAGAAGTACAACTTCTGAGTAAAAGTAAGTTAAAGAAGAAGTAAGAATAAAAGAGTTGAAAGAACCTGAAAGCCTCAGAGGCTGAGACACCTGTTCATTGATTGAAAAAAGCTTTTAAAGATCAACTCACAGTAATAAATACTTGTTTTATGTTTGTACTTTTCACATAAAGGTTTCGGTATTATTATTATTATTATTATTAGGTTTTGTCTACTATTAAGTTTAATTTCTCTGAGATTTGGAAACTTGAATATTTTTCATTTCTCCTGATACTGATGTGTATTGACTTATATTATGTTGACCTGTGGGGTAATGTGATGGCTCTGTTGGAAGACATAACATTTTATGTGAATATCTCATAGACGTGAAGCCCTGGTCTGTAATTTTTACTTTAACTGATAGTGATTAACACTCATCAGATTGAGAAAACAATGAACTAAATAGACAAAACACAAAATAAATATGATTTTAACGTGATTTTAACGTGAAATAATAAATATTTGCAACGTGAGTGATAAAGTAAAGTGCCATCAGGAAACTATGCATAGAATAGCAGCATAATAGCAGAACTAGTGGACCAACTTCAAAGATGGTCTGCATACGTTAGTGGACAGCCGCTCACATCCTGAGTTATAGAGATATAGTCTCTCTGAAAAGAGAAAGAGGCTCAGTTGGAAGGAGAGGTTTCTGCAGGTGTAGAGATCTGTCAGTCAGAGTAATTCATCTTTCTCCGTACTTCAGGTCCAGCACTTTGCTCGCTGAATTTCAGTTTTTATTCTCTGTTTTTGAGTGTTGCATTTTTACCTGTAATCCTTTTCCTATCTTGCTTTAAAAATAAATATGGACTGTATTGCAGTTTAATCAAATAGTGAGTTTGTAGCCCTTCTTTTGCATCTTTTATTCCGTTTGATGGAGTCACCTGAGCGCACGAGGGGGGGCTTCCCGACGACTGCTCCCCAGAGCCCCTGAGGTGAGTCGACACATCCACACAGCGACATGTACTGATACCAAAAGTACATCGACATTACCGACATGTATCTGTTTAGTAGGGAGAGAATATCTGGATGACCTCTGGATGACTTCTGGATGACCTCTGGATGACCTCTGGATGACCTCTGGCTCCTGGCCGGACATCTTTGTCTCCAGCTTAGGAGACAGACTTATAGCTGTTCAATCTCCTCGCAACGTTTGTCACAAATTATTAAACTTATAGCTCATAAATGACTTCTATCCAAGCCTTATAAGCAAAGGCACTTTATAAAAAGGGTCAGAGCAGAATTCTATCTGCTGAGGAGACGGAGGTCTTTTGGAGTGCAGAGAGCTCTCCTGAAGACCTTCTTTGACTCTGTGGTGGCATCAGCCATCTTCCATGCAGTGGTCTGCTGGAGCAGCAGCATCTCTGCAGCTAACAGGAAGAGACTGAACAAACTCATGGAGAAGGCCAGCAGTGTGCTGGGGTGTCCTCTGGACACGGTGGAGGTGGTGGGAGACAGGAGGGTGATGCTAAGCTCTCATCCCTGATTAACTACACCTCCCACCCCATGAGGACACTCTGCAGCTCTGTGCAGCTCCTTCAGCCACCGGCTGTTTCACCAGGTGTGTGAAGGAGAGGTACCTCAGGTCCTTCACCAGGTGAGTGAAGGAGAGGAACCTCAGGTCCTTCACCAGGTGTGTGAAGGACAGGTTCCTCAGGTCCTTCACCAGGTGTGTGAAGGAGAGGTTCCTCAGGTCCTTCCTGCTGCTGTCAGGCTGCACAACCAGCTGAGCTCCAGTAGACCACAAAAACACAAAAACACATAAAACATGTGCAATATAAATATAAATACACTGCAATAACAGTTATACTGTCTGTACATAATTAGTTTATTTCATTTTAATTTACTGTCAATTTACTGTCTATTTAATGTGTATTTGCTATTTATAATACTTGTGTTTCTTTTATTATGTATCTGTGTGCACTTTAACTTTGCTGCTGTGATCCTGCAAATTTCCCCTTGCGGGACTAATAAAGGATATCTTATCTTATCTTAAAATAAACACCGCAGGTATACATATTAAAGTTAGTTAGTCTCCGCGTGAGCACCAACCAGTAAAATAACTCTACCGAGGTCAACAGCCAACGTTCACCGGTCAAAAAGATAAAGCGCCCCAACAACTATTCATGTCGGTCCTTTATGCATTAAATTATTAAATATTCTTGGGTTTTCTGGATTTCAGACAGTTTCTGAGCAAAGAAACTTCTGAGCTGAACTCGTTCTCCAACTTCTACGAGGAAACCAAAAGCCTCTTTAAATATTAATAAAATAAACGTTCAACAGCTGGGTTCTCTGAGCTCGAGGAGATTAAAGAGACAATTGAAACAGTTAAAAAGTATTTTCAAAATACACTTCCGTCTTCACAGGAATCAACTTAGTTAGGTTTAGAAAATATTAGAAATAACTATTTATATTAATTAAAAATTAAATACACGTGAAATAAAATATAAATATCGATTGCATTGTTGTTTTTATTTGAATGATTAATGAAAGCTTAAAAAGAAAGGGATGACCTGCAGTGAGAAGAAATTATTAATTACTAAAAATACTACAGATATTGATGGTCCGCAGATGATGAATCCTACTAAGTAGTAATATAATATAAAAGTAAACAATTTAATGAATATAATACTACGACCACCTCACATTGGGATTCATATCAAATGTCACATAAATATCAGTCAGTAAAAACATATTTCGTGTCAACAAACGTTTTTCATATTGAGGCTTTTTGGACAATGTGTTCATAAATAATTTTTACTGCAACGTGTTGCACAATACCATTTACATTTAATGCAATGAAGAAAAGTAAAGTGACACAGATTTAATAACAACTTTTCTCACTCACTTCTAAAACGATTCACACCAGAGAGGCGTCGCAGTGTCACGAAGGGCTGCAGTGAGTTCTACAAACCACCAGGTGGCGCCATGTTGCTGCTGAGTCTGAACCTCAGCTTCAACTCCTCTCATGGCACAAATACAAGGTTTCACCCACCAGAGTGGAACTATGAAATCTGGTTCACATTTTCAGGGATGAATTACAGAAAAAGTCTTCTTTTGGCCACGACTTTGCTTCATGGAATAGTTTGGTTTTATTCAAGAGGCTCACGGAGCTGCAGAGCGGCTTCAATGTGAAGTCCTTAAAGTGGATCTAAACCCCCAAAAGACTTTTTATTCCAGCTAAACACAGTTTAGATGTGTATTTATTTGTGTTGTTGATGGATTCAGGTCCTACTCGTGATGCTTTGGAGCAAATTATTTGAATTCTCAGGATCAGAATCAGCTTTGTATGCGTACAGACAAGTAAGTATAGACAAGGCAAGTTTATTTGTATAGCACATTTCAACAACAAGGTAATTCAAAGTGCTTCACATAAAACCATTAAAAGCATTAAAACATAATGCAAAAGAAAAGAAGATTTAAAAACAATTAAGACCATTCATTTAAACATTAAAAACAGTCAGTTAAACATTAAAAAGCTAAAAATAGAATAAAAGTTGCAGTTTAAGAAATAAAATACAGTAGTGAAATGCAGAAATTGATTAATATCCTTGAATCTGGTTCAATTAAAGGCAACAGTAAACAGAAAAGTCTTCAATCTGGATTTAAAGGAGCTGAGGGTCTCTGAGGGTCTCTGAGGGTCTCTGGGGGTCTCTTGTGGTCTCTGAGGTTCTCTGAGGGTCTCTGAGGGTCTCTGATGATTTCTGAGAGTCTCTGAGGCAACCAGCACCAACGCCACAACCAGCAGCAGCAGCAGCAGCACCACCACCACCGACACCATATGGCTGGACGTGTACTGCAGATGCTATTAGTCATAGTTTTCCCCGTGGATATATGACTAAATGCGGAATTGGCCACTTGTATGTTTCTTCCGTTTCTGGGGCTTTGGCTAGAACAATTATTCGAACACAGTTTTAGTTACACCACTTGACCACTTTTTATGTACATTGTATATAGATAGACATTGGGGAGATGCATTAACATATGCACGCGGGTCATTCTGACCCGAGGCAACGGGAGGCTTGGGGAGATGTATACACATACACACACACATATGCACACAAGTCAGAGTGACCGAAGACAACAGGAGGGATATATAGATGTATAAATATATTATATATACACTCACACACACACACACACACACACAAACACCCACACACACATGCATGAGGGTCATTTCGACCCGAGGAAAACGGGAGGCTTGGTGATATACACACAGGGTCACTTTGACCCGAGTACAACGGGATGCTTGGGAATATATACACAGAATCATTTTAACCCGAGGTCAACTGGAGGCTTGGGGATGTATACACAGGGTCAGAGTGACCCGAGGCAGCGGGAGGCTTGGGGATGTATACACAGGGTCAGAGTGACCTGATGAAAAAAAGGGAGGCTTGGGTATACACTTATGCATGCAGGTCAGAGTGACCCGAGGAAAAAACGTGAGGGTAAAAGTCATATTCAACAATGGAATGAAACCATGAAATCAGAGGAATGAAGCCCAGACTGTTTTACACACCTGGTTTGTTCATCAAACATTTTTTTCGTTTTGTTATTGAAGCTTTTTTGACAAAAACTCATAAGGAAAGAACGTGGAGGACGTTCAAACCAGGAAGTAAAAAGTATCAAATACCCACAATTGTACATAACATGTTATGATGTTGTCATGGTGACTTGTTATGTCTCAGCAAAGTGCTGTTTTTTCGAATTTATACCATTTCAGTTCAGTCCCTGAGGGTTGAGGAGCGAAAGCTTTAAGGGTGAATTTGAGAATGTGCCTGGGAGTGGGATTTGGGATTATGCCAAAAATTGCCCCGGGATTGGGTTTTGGGATTGGGTCTTGGTCTTGGTCTTGAGTTTGCGGTATGAGTTTGGGGGTTGAGTTTGGGGATTGGGATTGGGGATTGGGGAATCAGCCTGGCCTTGTACTCGAGGTTGTGCCTGGGATTGGGTCTTGGGATTTGGGGTTTTGGGACTGGGTTTTGGGATTGGGCCCGACCGGCAGTGAGGAAGACAGTCGAGACAGTAGACATTCCGGTGCAAAAGGTGGCGGTATGCTCCTGTAGACGTTGTTTTTTAGTTCGCCATTATATCAGAAAAGAATAAAAAGAAGATCACAGTTTGTTAGAAACTCATGGATTGAGGATACGAGGAGCGAGGAGCAGAGATCGAGGAGCGAAGAGGATCTATGTGCGAGGATACATCAGTGTATCCTTTCAGGAAGTGTACTGGCTCCCGTGATGTATAAAAGACATGTGACACACAGCTGGAATAATCTCAAACCATGATGGGACTCTAAGAATGTAACAATTCCTTTTTGTTTTCATAAATTGTTGATATTTAAGATGATCAGATGCGCGATCAAAGTTTCTGGACAAAGACTCTGTTCCAACTGCATTCATAAATTACATTTCACCTTGAAATGACTCATGTTTAATTATTATGTCAATAACAACATTCTCAACATTGTTTTTAAATAATAAAATGACAAATAAAAATACATGTCACCAAATATTATTGTCACATGAAGCCCTGTTGTGAATTCAATGAAAAGTAAACATACAAGATGTCATAAACACTGTAATGATGACAGAAAGAGTTAATAAAATACATCAGTACAACAAAACAATGGACAGCTGATGTAGCAGCGACCTCATATTTAACTGAAGTCTCCTTAAAATGACGGTCCGAAGCGAGGACGCCTCCTTAGTCAAATGCCTGTTGTCTCAACTCCTCTCTCCTCTCGTCTCCTCCTCCTGTGGGAGGGACTAAGATGAAGGAGAGGAGGCGTGGAAAGGTATCGAGGAGTTATATAACTGTGGAATGAGGAGGACCCAAGGTGAGATAGTGAGACTTGTCGGGCTGCCTGGTTGATGAAGTATGTGAGGAGAAGATGTGTTAGATAATGTACTCACAGTCTTCTTCAGAAAACGTTCCTCCTTCGGTTCTTATTCTGATTCATCAGTTTGAGCCACCAAGTCAACGTGCAATGAGTTGGACTGAATTCTTGAGGTAACTCGACCTACTCATTTATTTCACTCTGCTGGTTTATGGGAGTTTGGTGTGAACTTGAAGTGAAGTTATTGCTGTGACTCAAGTTATTGAAGGGAGAGACAAGATGTGAACATTTATTTTATTTTGTTATTTTTAAAGTTTCAAAGTAAATATTTCCGTCAGACATTTGGTAGAAGGGTTGCGTAAACATAGACTAATAATAGTGTAGTTACAATTCATCACACAATATACCCTCTGAACATTGTTATAAATGAGTAAAACTGTTACTGATGTATTATAATGTGTTATTTTGTCTGTTGTGTTGAAAGTTGTCTTTCCTGTCTGTCCTGTTCACTTCACCAAGGTGTGGTCATAAAAAGTCCCCACAACATTTTTGTGATGCAATGAAGTCAACATAGAGAGGAGGATGTCTTATTGACCTGTCACCAATGAGAGGCATTTAGTTTGTGTCTGATGGTTTAAAGATTAGGGCCACAGCCATTTCCTGGTGTTCATGTTCCTACTTTTAAATTTCTCTGCCCGGTTTTCCTCAACCACGTTTTTGCCTGATTTGACTGCCTTTTTATCTCCTGTGGAACTCCCATTGTAACACACATATATATGATTACATATATATGATTACATATATATATATATATGTATATATATATACGTATATACATATACATATATATATACATATACATATATACATATATATACATATACAGATACATATATACATATATATACGTATATATATATATATATATATACGTATATATATACATATATATATACGTATATATATACATACGTATATATATACGTATATATATATACACACATATATATATATATACATATATACATATATACATATATATACATATATACATATATATACATATATATATACATATATATATATATATGTATATATAGCCAATATGCTAATAATATATGTCCTGCTATATATATAACCGCATAACGCCGCCATATATATATATATATATATGTATATATGTATTAACAACTATCAGCTTGTCTTAATGGCGGAGGCAGCTGGTGGAAATGCGGCTGCTCTGAGTAGATCTCGAATTAAACCAGAGCTCTACACGGCTATTGATGGCAAAATTATTGTGGAAGATGAACTTTTAAATTTCCTCGTCATCAAAATGAAAACTCTGAGTCATGATGACATTATTTTGTTAGTTGTGAACCACTTCGGGTCGGATTGGATTGAGAGTTCAAAGAAAGTTCTTTTTGAACTCTGCCCAAGCTCCAGTCAACGCTTTGCAGCACATAAGGGGGCACACAAAGACGTAAATAAGGTGAAGAGTTGTTTGAAACTACTTAATGAGGCGGGTGAGAATATCCCTCGCTTTGTGTCTCGTTACATAGACGAGTTTCCGCCTGTGACTTTCAACTCCCTTGACGTTTCTTGCCTGCTTGGGGAAATTGAGCGTCTAAGCACAGACATGTTCTCCATGAAACATGCCGTGTGTTTGCAGACAAATGTCTGCGAGAGTCTCCGTACAATAACGGCGGATATAAACCAACGCATATGCAGGGTTGAACAGCTTGTGTTGAGCAGAAGGGATGCGCTGATCCGCCGGGTTAACGAGGAGGCCCCGAGCCGGGGGATGGAAGGTGTAACTCAGGTGCATGGAGCCTCGGTCCTGGAGCAACCTGATCTAAGCAGAGGGGTTGCGTCCATTCCCCGGGATAACGAGGAGGCACCAAGCCGGAGTGTAGCGCCGGCGCCTGGGTCCTCGGCCCTGGATGCCAGTGCAGCAGAGGGAACCTGGAATGCGGAGCGGAAAAACGACGCGGCAATGTCACCTGTGTGGAGCCGTGTAGTGAGAGAGGGTCATGTGACCTGTGTGGAGCCGTGTAGTGAGAGAGGGTCATGTGACCTGTGTGGAGCCGTGTAGTGAAAGAGGGTCATGTCACCTGTGTGGAGCCGTGTAGTGAGAGAGGGTCATGTCACCTGTGTGGAGCCGTGTAGTGAGAGAGGGTCATGTCACCTGTGTGGAGCCGTGTAGTGAGAGAGGGTCATGTCACCTGTGTGGAGCCGTGTAGTGAGAGAGGGTCAAGTGACCTGTGTGGAGCCGTGTAGTGAGAGAGGGTCATGTCACCTGTGTGGAGCCATGTAGTGAGAGAGGGTCATGTCACCTGTGTGGAGCCGTGTAGTGAGAGAGGGTCATGTCACCTGTGTGGAGCCGTGTAGTGAGAGAGGGTCGCCGCCTGAAACATGCCACTGACATACAGCCCAGAGCCCGACTAGATCCTCCCAGAAAGAAGAAGACTACCGGTATTGTTGGAACCAGTGCTGGGGGAAACATACAAGCTATAAAGACTAAGCTGGTGAGTGGATTCGCGACTAAATTCTCGCCCGATTTGGACTCCGAGGCACTGGCAAGTTATCTAAAAGAAAAACTCCGCCGCACTGTAACCTGTCAAAAGAGAGGCACTGCTTCAGGTCGGTTTAGCTCCTTCAAAATTACCGCCGAGTTCAAAGAGGTAGGCGAAATGTATGAGCACAGCTTTGGCCAGAAGGAACTTTTGTACGGCGTTTCTATGAAGCCCGCAAGGCTGCGGCTGTGGGGTCACTGGATGTAAAAACACCTGTTGTTACAAGGAACATGCTTGAGATTGGGACATCTGCTGCCATGCAGATATGATTGTGAAACATGAGTATTAGAGTTGTGTCCTATAATTCACGTGGCTTGCGCCTTGGACAGTCCGCCGGGGACAAAGTGCGACGCATTGTTATTGATACTTTAATGGAGAGAGATGATATCTTGTGTATACAAGAGACTTTTTTTAGCCAAACAAGACCTGGATAAACTTAATTCTGTCAATAATGATTTTCATGAGGCAGGGGAATCCACAACAGATCTCAGCAAGGGAATAGTGCGTGAATACCTGGTGGGGTCGCCGTTATGTGGCATAAAAAATATGATCCACTGATCAGTGTGATTAGGCTAGAGGTGGACTGGTGCATAGCAATTAAAGTTGTACATAATAAGAATGCTTTTGTAATTTTAAATGTTTACACTCCTTATGAAAGTAACCAAAACGAGGATGAATACCTTCATAGGCTCGCTTTTATGAGTTCTTTTGTCAAAGAAAGTGCATATACAAATATATTTGTTGTGGGGGATATGAACGCTGATATTTCAGATAATAACTCCCTGTTTGGTCAACGCCTAATGCAATTTTGTTAAGATAGCAAGTTGGTTCTTTCCAGCAAAGTGCTGTTGCCAGTAAATAGCTTCACATATACCAGTGAAGCATGGCATACAACATCTGGGCTGGATCACTGTATGTGTACGGCTGATGCTCATGACTGTCTCCAGGATGTTGCAGTCTTGTATGAGCTGGCTACAACAGATCACATACCTGTCTCTATGAGATTAAATGTTGAGAATCTACCTGAGTTGACCAGTAATGATGATAACCATGAACAACACTTTAAAGTAGATTGGTCAAAGCTCACAGAAGATGATTTCTTGCATTACAAGTCACAAAGTGATAAGAGCCTCGGAAATATTGATATACCAGTTGATGCAATTCTGTGTGGCAACATTAACTGTAAAAACCAAAACCACAATAGTGATCTATGTGTAATGTATGATAAAATTGTGAATTGTCTAAATAATGTAAGTAAATCATTTTGGAAAAAAAGGGCTAAACAACATAATCTTAGGCCAGGGTGGAATGAATATGTGTCTGAACTCCATATAGAGGCTAAAAAAGCTTTTAAAAACTGGGTTTTATCAGGAAAAGCAAGATATGGTCCAGAGTGTGAACACAAGAAACACGCAAATGCTAGATTTAAATATGCTGTGCGTTTTATTAAAAGAAATGAACAGGCCATGAGGGCAAACTCCATGGCCAAAAAGTTTCAACAGAATAATGTTTATGATTTCTGGAAAGAAGTTAAGGTTGCCAATAACATTAAGATGCCCCTGCCATCCAATATTGATGGGGCTATTGGTTCGGACAGTATTGCAGATCTGTGGAGTAAACATTATAGGGATATTTTCAACAGTGTTGAGAGTGAGGCATTTAATATTGGTGATGTTCCTAATGAAAATTAAACTAAAAGCATGTGGCCTTGAGCCAGAACCTAGTGGAAGCTTGCTGGGTTAATGCATGGCGTACTTCCTGACTCTATGCTGACTGTTTTGTTAATGCCAGTAATCAAAAATAAAACCGGTAAAATATCCAGCATTGAAAATTACCGACCAATTGCTCTGGCCAGTGTACTTTCTAAAGTATTAGAACGAATTCTCTTAGATAGGCTTCAAGAGTACATAATAACCACTGATAATCGATTTGGTTTTAAAAGTAAACATAGCACAGACTTATGTATATATGCACTAAAGGAAGTTATTAGTAAGTACAGGAGACATAACACCTGGATTATTATGGATAGGCACTTTGCAAAAGTTCAAAGAGTGTAAGATAGGATGCATGGAAAGGGTGATCTTATTAACCATCAATTAGTGATCTCACTTGATTATATACTTTTCGGTTTTAACTTAACAAGTCATAAAGGTATCAAAAATTTAACTCAAAAAGGTATTTAATAATGATATGCCAAACTAAGGAGATCAGAAGCTACATTTTCTTTCTGAGACTAAAGATGATGTTAAAACTCCTCTCTATACAGCCCACCTCTGGTGCAGTTATAGTAAAGCAAAAATGAAAAATATTCAGGTGGCATTTAATGATGCTTTCAGAATCTTGCTCAAGCTTCCCAGATTGACAAGTACAAGTCATATGTTTGTGACTCGTAATGTTCCCACTTTCCATGCTGTTTTGAGGAATTTTATAGACAAATTTAAATGTCGATTAAATGACTCAGAAAATTTAATTATAACAGCCTTAACTGAGCAAACACAGAGTGATACGAGGTATTCTTCTTGTTTCTGGAAACATTGGAACAAGTGTCTGTATGTTTTTAACCACGAGTGACTTTAACTGTGGTATAATGTTGTATTTATATTTTATATATTTGTTAATAAAAATAACAATATACATACATATAGGTACATACATATATATATATATGATTACATACATATATACATATATATATGATTATATACATATATATGATTATATATATATATGATTACATACATATGATTATATGTGATTACATACATATATACCATAACGTTACGCATATATACATATATGATTATATACCCATGGTGCCATAAATATGATTACCTGATTATATATGATTACGCCCGCCTGCCGCGTTACATACATATATATACGCCGCCAGATTACACGCCGCCGCGATTCGCCACGCCCGCACACATATATATGATTACATATATATACACATACATATATGATTACATATATATGATTACATATATATGATTACATACATATATACACATATATATGATTATATACATATACACACGTATTATTATATACATATATACACACACATATATACACATACACACAATTACACATATATATACACATACACACGATTACACATATATACACATACACACGATTACACATATATACACATACACACGATTACACATATATACACATACATACGATTACACATATATACACATACATACGATTACACATATATACACATACATACGATTACATATATATACACATACATATGATTACATATATATGATTACATATATATACACACATATGATTATATATATATATATATATATGATTATATGCATATATACACATACACATATGAAAAAATTTCAAACAAAATTTAAAAGAAATTCAAGCAAAATGTAAAAAAAAGATTTAAGCAAAATCAAAAAGAAAATGTCAAGCAATATTTCACAAAAAAATTCAAACAATTTTACAAAAGATTCAAGCAACATTTTACAAAAATTTCAAGCAAAAAATTTACAAAGATTTCAGGCAATATTTTACTGAAATAGTCAAAATGTCAAACAATATTTTACCAAAATAGTCAAAATGTTCCTAAAATCCATCCATCAATCCATTGGCATCCGCTTATCCGGGGTCGGGTCGCGGTGGCAGCAGGCTGACCCAGGCTTCCCTCTCACCCGCAACACGTTCCAGCTCGTTCTGGGATCCCGAGGCGTTCCCAGGCCAGCTGGAGATATAATCCCTCCAGCGTGTCCTGGGTCTTCCCCGGGGCCTCCTACCAGGTGGGCGTGCCTGGAAAACCTCTAACGGGAGGAAACCAGGAGGCATCCTGATCAGATGCCCAAACCACCTCAGCTGACTCCTTTCGATACGAAGGAGTAGCGCCTCAACTCCAAGTTCCCTCCTGATGTCCGAGCTCCTTACCCTATCTCTAAGGCCGAGCCCGGCTACCCTACGGAGAAAACTCATCTCCTTACCCTATCTCTAAGGCTGAGCCCGGCCACCCTACGGAGAAAACTCATCTCCTTACCCTATCTCTAAGGCTGAGCCCAGCCACCCTACAGAAGAAACTCATTTCGGCCGCTTGTATCCGAGACCTCGTTCTTTCGGTCACGACCGAGTTCGTGACCATAGGTGAAGGTCGGAACGTAGACCGTAAATTGAGAGCTTTGCCTTCCGGCTCAGCTCCTCTTCACCAACACGGTCCGGTGCAGCGCCTGTTTTACTGCTGCAGCCGCACCGATCCGTCGGTCGATCTCCCGCTCCATCTTACCCTCACTCGTGAACAAGACCCCGAGATACTTGAACTCCTTCGCTTGCGGTAGGCACTGCGTCCCCACCCGGAGGGAGCAATCCACCGGTTTCCGGCAGAGCACCATCGCCTCAGATTTGGATGTGCTTACTCTCATCCCCGCTTCACACTCTGCTGGAGGTCATGGTCCGAAGAGGCCAACAGGACCACATCATCTGCGAACAGCAGAGAGGCGATCCTGAGACCCCCGAACCCGACGTTCTCCTCCCCCCGGCTGCGCCTAGATATCCTGTCCATGAAAGTCACGAACAGGACCGGTGATAAAGGGCAGCCCTGGCGGAGGCCAACACCCACCGGGAACGCGTCTGACTTATTGCCGAGAATACGAACACAGCTCCTACTGCCGTCGTACAGAGACCGGATGGCCCGTTGTAACGGCTCCGGCACCCCATACTCCCGCAGCACCCCCCACAAAAACCCCCAAGGGACCCGGTCAAAGGCCTTCTCCAAGTCCACAAAACACATGTAGACTGGTTGGGCAACCTCCCAGAACCCCTCTAGTAGTCTGAGGGTAAAGAGCTGGTCCACTGTTCCACGACTGGGACGGAAACCGCACTGCTCCTCTTGAATCCGAGGTTCGACAATCGGTCGGCGCCTCCTATCCAGCACCCTGGCATACACTTTCCCCGGGAGGCTGAGTAGTGTGATACCCCGATAATTCGAGCACACTCTCCGGTCCCCCTTTTTGAAAATGGGAACCACCACCCCCGGTCTGCCAGTCCATGGGCTCTGTTCCCGACCCCCATGCGACATTGAAAAAGCGTGTCAGCCTAGACAGCCCAACAACGTCCAGCGCCATCAGGTCTCAAAATTTTCCCAAAATCTCAAAATATATTTTAACAAAATTGAGTCAAAAAGTTAGAGCTCATGTATTTTTCATAAAATTCTGCTGATGTTTTTGTCACGGGAGTTCAAGTCTAGGACCCAATAGCAATACCACAGGAGACAGTATCCGGTATACAGATTTATTTCAACCCCAACGAGAGGACAGGAATGTGTGGAGCCCGCGGTCCTACACAGGAAGCGGCCGAATCGACAGTGTGATGTTCCGTGGCTCGACACCGGAGGCAAACAGATCGACGGTGTGAAGTCCCGTGGCTGGAAACTGGAAGTAGGCAGATCGACCATGTGCACCAGGCAGAAGACGATACGGACTGACAACCCCAGCCTGCAGGACCAGGGTTGATATACTGCTGGTGGAACGAGCAAGATTGTCCGCAGCTGTGCATCAATTAGGGGTGTGGCCATGGGAGGTGTCTAGAGGCAGGCCAATGGGTCAGACAGGGATCCTGACAGTTTTTGGGAATTTTTTTACACTATTTGGGGAACATACAGTATATTGTTGACATTTTGTTGTGTGTGTGTGTGTGTGTGTGTGTGTGTGTGTGTGTGTGTGTGTGTGTGTGTGTGTGCGTGTGTGTGTGTGTGTTGGTATTGGCCTGAGTTTAGGCCCACTATTGGGCCTTGGGATGATTCTGGGATTATACCCGTGTTTTTTTCTTGGTATGGACCCTGAATTGGGCCTTGGGATTGGGCCATTGATCGGGACGGACAGGCAGTTAGGAAGACAGTGGAGACAGTAGACATTCCAGTGCAGTAGGTGGCGGTATGCTCCTGTAGACGTTGGTTTTTAATCCGTCATTATATGAGAAAAGAAAATCACAGTTTGGCATGAAGTCAGAGGATCTTTCTCCTTAAAATGACGGTCCGAAGCGAGGACGCCTCCTAAGTCAAATGCCTGTTGTCTCAACTCCTCTCTCCTCTCGTCTCCTCCTCCTGTGGGAGGGACTAAGACGAAGGAGAGGAGGCGTGGAAAGGTATCGAGGAGTTATATAACTGTGGAATGAGAAGGACCCAAGGTGAGATAGTGAGACAAGTCGGGCTGCCTGGTTGATGAAGTATGTGAGGAGAAGATGTGTTAGATAATCTACTCAGTCTTCTTCAGAAAACGTTTCTCCTCCTCCTGTTTTTATTCTGATTCATCAGTTAAAGCCACCAAGTCAACGTGCAGTGAGTTGGACTCTCAATTCTTGAGGTAACTCGGCCTACTCTCTCATTTATTTCACTCTGCTGGTTTATGGGAGTTTGGTGTGAACTTGAAGTGAAGTTATTGCTGTAACTCTCAAGTTATTGAAGGGAGAGACAAGATGTGAACATTCATTTATCAAGGAAATTAGAAATTCATTATTTTTAAAACTGATTCCACTGATGTTTTGTTATTTCCCTTGATATTCATACCAATGTGTTGAAGGTTAGTGGTAGTTTGTTGAGAAGCAGATATATTTACCTAAGAGATTTGGTAGAAGGGTCGAGTAAACATAGACTACTAATAGTGGTGTTACGATTCCTTAACGGTGAATATAGGGACTATAAATATATATAGTTGGATATATCTATATAGATAGATATTTAGATATATCTATCTATATATAGAGAAATATAGAGATATCTATATATCTATATAGATATCTATATATACATTATATAGATATAGATATATAGATATAGATATAGATATCTATGTCCATATATATATATATCTATATATCTATAGATATATAGATATATATATATTTATGTCCATATATATATATAGATCTATATATCTATAGATATATAGATCTATATATATCCTCTGAACATTGTTATAAATGACTCAGCAGTGAGTAATAAGCCCTCAGCTGATACTGATGTACAGTTCACCAAGGTGTGGAGTTTTTTTATCTTGGCAATGAACTCAACTTAGGGAGGAGGCTCTCTTGAGGTGTGTTTGATTCATATCTGATGGTTTAAAGATCAGGGTCACATTCATTTAAACAGTTACTGCTTGGACTTTGGACCCATAAAGCCTTTTATAGATATTGATTGAGATAACAAGCTGTACTAACAGAGTTCGTTGGACTTTACTTGAAACAGTAGAAGTTGCAGCAATAGTTGTAGAAGAAGGACGCGCTTGAAGCAGTGTGTTGAGCAGCCACTAGAGAGAAGCATTGTATAGGTTTACATCCTGACAGCAGCAGATGTCAATATATTAATATGGATATGAAGACAACAAAGATATAGCAGAACAGCAGATAGATATCTTCCAAATACAAATGGTAATAAACAACAACTAGACAACAAACTCACAGAATCTATACAGGTTGATTTGATGAGGGAAATATACATCAAGGTTACAGTCTGGTTAGTAGTGTGAAGTAAAGCAAGAGTGTGTGCAACAAATTGATTTATCTATTGATGAATAGATTTATATTTACAGTGTAGTTGTTTTGAGTATTTTGTAGTCGTTTGAGTCTCTTATAGTCATTTTTAGTCTCTTTTTAGTTGTTTTGCTTTTGCATCTCGTTGTGGTCATTTTTAGTTTTTGAAGTTTTTTTTAATCTCTTTGTCAACGTTTAGCGTCTTTTTATTGTTTTGAGTCTCTTTGTGGTCAACTTGAGTATTGTGTAGTCATTTTGAGTCTCTTTGTTCTTGATTTGCGTCTTCATGCGGTTGTTTTGAGTCTCTTTTTGTAGTTGTTATGAGTCTCTTAGTCATCATTTTAAGTCTCTTTCTCGTCGTTTGTTACTTTTTGCAGTCATTTTGAGTAACTTTGTAGTCGTTTTGCATCTTTTTATGATCGTTTTGAGTGTCTTTGTAGATATTTTGCTTTTGCATCTCTTGTGGTTGTTTTGAGTCCCTTCAGACTGAAAAATCCAGCTTGAGCTGGAACCCTCTCACCACTTCAATAAAGTTTGAAAACGTATTAATGTTGCTAGCATACTCACGCATTAATCGTGAGTTAGCATGCTAATGAATTAATCGCAATTAGCATCGCAACTTTCACAAACTAAATCTAAGTGGTACACTATTAAAAATACACACACATATTTACCTTCTTCAGATTACAATATGACCTCAACCAGGTGATCTTACTCTTTGTTAACCAAAATGATAGACATATTAAAGCCAGGGTTGGTAATCTTGAGTAACTAGCAAGAGTAGCCCAGTGTTGCTAACTCTTTTCCAGTGAAAGTCGTTAGCAGCTAAATCTAGCAAGTAAGTCACCAAGTCATCATCACTGATAGCCCGTCCCTTCAAAGTTATGTTAATATTTATGTGTACTTTTTCTTCATTTAGATTTTTTACGGCAACATTGTCTTTTTTAAACTGTCACGCCCAATGAAACCACATTACCTTTAATTGTTGGCATATCTGACTTATTTATTTTTAAGTTTTTGTTTTTCACTATGTTGCATCTTACACAATAAGAGTTGTTAACATTCTGCAACTGTTTAATGCATTTAATGCTAATTATTATTTTTTATGTTGTACAATTT
Organism: Ophiodon elongatus; assembly: GCA_016806645.1. Taxonomy (NCBI): domain Eukaryota; kingdom Metazoa; phylum Chordata; class Actinopteri; order Perciformes; family Hexagrammidae; genus Ophiodon; species Ophiodon elongatus. Next base: position 84,248 of record JACSYO010000540.1, read on the forward strand.
TGTGGGGCCAAGAAAACCATGTAGTATTTTTTAAGCCTTCAGTTTGTATGTGATAAGATTAGTATGTTTTATATATTCTATTGACTCCTGGCTGTAGAATAAGCTGCAATAAACCTTTATAAAAGGACAGTCATGCAAAACAAATGTTGGTATTGACTTTTGGTCATACCGCTCAGCACTAGGTTTACTAGCTTGTTTAGGAAACAAAACTACTTGGTTAAGTTGAGGTAAATATCATGCTTTGGGTTAAAAAACGTTATTTAACGTAACTTAAAATAACTACGTAGAGATCTGGTTACACGAACAGCAGTCTCTTGGGTCAAAGTCCTGTGTTATTGGTTTTATATGAAAGTCTAGAAAAAAATATTAATCTAAATGAGTGAAAAGCTCAAATTAAAGTGAAAATGAGAGGGTGGTTGAACATGATATTCCTAAATATTTTAGCCAGGGAAGTGAACCAACAAACTGTTGTGTTTTTTCCAGTTCAGACTGAACGATGGACTCTGAAGCTAGAGGGACAATGGAGGTGGCAGCGCTCGGCCGACCTTTCAGCCTCGGCATGTTGTACGACTGCCGCAAAGACTCCCTCGTCCCTGGTAAGAATTAAGATGTAAAGATACTTCATGCATTGCAACCAAACGGTTGGTATTTAAAGTAATATTCAACAATGTTTCATCTCAGATCTTTTAACCAGTCTTGTAGGACGTAACAGCACCTTCTCCTGTCTGGTTGGTTCTGGAAGCTGAATTAGATTTTTGCTTGTTCATTTGCAGGAATGACATTGTGGGACCGTGAAGACCTTAAAAGTCATATTGGTGAAAGACCACAGAACTATAATGGTTTTGAGATAGTCGCATCTGAAACTATTGCTGATAAATCTTCAGCACTAAATGTTGAAGCATCACTGAAGGCCAGTTTCTTGTGTGGACTGGTGGAGGTTGGAGGATCGGCCAAATACCTGAACGACAGTAAGACTTCCAGAAATCAGGCCAGAGTAACACTGAACTACAAGGCTACCACAAAGGTCCAGGAACTGTCCATGAATCATCTTGGAAGAGACAATGTGAAGTATCCGTATGTCTTTGATCAAGGATTAGCAACACATGTAGTCACAGCTGTTCTTTATGGGGCACAAGCCTTCTTTGTCTTTGACCGTGAGGTGTCTGGAACGGAAACTCATCAAGACATTCAGGGTAACTTGAAGGTGATGATCAAGAAGATTCCCTCCATTGTGATCGACGGTGAAGGTTCCCTGAAGATGGAAGACCAGGACAGAGAAAATGTTGAGAAATTCTCCTGCAAATTCCATGGAGACTTTTCTCTTGAAATGAATCCTGTGTCCTTTCAGAATGCAGTAGAAGTCTACCAAAGTCTGCCAAGACTGTTGGGAGCCAACGGAGAGAACGGCGTACCCATGAAGGTCTGGCTGTTGCCATTGACAAGTTTAGATTCTACTGCTGCTAAACTCGTACGTCAAATAAGTATAAGATTAGTTCAAGAATCCCAGAGTGTCCTGGAGGACTTCAGTGAGCTGGAAATGAGGTGCAATGATGCACTGAGAACCACCACTGCACAACAGTTCCCACAGATTGACAGAAAGATTAAAACCTTTAAGGAGATGTGCACTGAGTTCAGATTGGAACTTCAACAAACGTTGGCAAAAAAACTTCCATCAATCCGAGGAGGAGGAGAAGAGGAGGCTGTGCTCACAGACATCCTGAAGAAAATACATTCTTCTCCTTTCAACAGCAAACACCTGAACGAGTGGATGGACTGTAAAGAGAGAGAAGTAGACACGTTAAAGTCTTTCACCAACATGATGAAAAACACAAAGATTGTTCCATCTCAAAATGACCTGTACAAAGAAAGTCTCAGTGCAGAGCATGTGGTGTGTTTTGTCTTCACCTCACTGGGAAGTGATGAATCTTACCTCTTAACTTTATCAAACTACTTAAGACAAACACCAGGCAACCCTCAAGATGCACACACTCAAGATCTAGAGAAGGAACAATGGTACGCCTCAAAAGAAGTCGCAGAAGCAATAAGGCAAAAAGCAAAGCTCTTCAGTGATTTTGCAGAGGCCAACAAGGAGAACAAGAACATTAAGTTCTTGACCTTGGGATTAACAAATGACGCACAGAAAGGTTCAAGCATCTACCTCTATAAAGACGGCTTTTCTGTCAGTCAGAACTTTCAGCCACCTTCAAAGCCTGAAACAGGAACAGCAAGTGACATCAACCACAACAGTGTGACGCTGAAGATTTCTCCACCCAAATTTGGAGCAGAGAACATCACCTCCTACTGTGTTGAGTACTGTGTCAGTGGAGAGGAAGGATGTAAACAGAAGACAGCATCAAGAGATGAAGAAGTCACAGTGAGCGATCTGAGTCCTAACACAGAGTATGTGTTCAGATGCAGAGCAGTGACCTCAGCAGGTGTTGGGCCAGCCAATGAAGTCAGAGGTTCCATTAAAACCTTACCTTGCAGCCCTCCTGGAAAACCTCGAGTTGAAACACACTCAGGAGAGATATCAGTCAGCTGGGAGAAACCTGCTGAGCTCGGACAAGATGTCCACATTATGAGCTACATGGTGGAGTACGCCAAAACAGACAACGGGGTGAAAGAGGAAGATCTCCGATGGAACCAAACGATGTCAACGGCTGAAAAGGCGATCATTTCAGGACTTCAGTCAGAGACAGAATATGTTGTCAGGGTCAGATGTGATTGTGGTTTAGCCGGCAGAAGCAGAGAAAGCATCACTGTTAATGTCTACACAACAAAATGTACACGTCTCACGGAAATCCTCAAAAGAACAAGTAAAAGGATGAATTCTGAATCTCCCTCAGTTTACAAACTGAATCTGAAAGGAGAAGATGTGAATATTGATGGATGCAGAAGATTCAGTTTTGGTGAAGAAAGCATGAGGCAAAATCGTACTATTGTGCTTTTTGGAGCGACCGGATCAGGAAAGTCTACTCTGATCAATAGAATGATCAACTACCTTGTTGGTGTGGAATGGAAAGACACTTTCAGATTTCAATTAGTTGATGAAGATCAAACAAGATCACAAGCTCACAGTCAGACCTCTGAAGTCACTGTGTACAAGATCAACCACCAGGATGGATTTAAAGTAGATCACTCTCTGACTATCGTTGACACTCCAGACTTTGGAGAAACAGGAGACTCAGAAAGAGACGAGGAAATCATTGAACATCTACGTAACCTCTTCTCTGCTGAGCATGATGTCAGTGACATTGACGCTGTGTGTTTCGTAGCTCAGGCTGCTTTAGTACGACTCACACCATCACAGAAATGTGTGTTTGATACTGTGACCTCAATCTTTGGCAAAGATGTGGCAGAAAACATCAGAATTCTGGTGACATTCGCTGACAGCCAGCAACCACCAGTTCTAGAGGCAATCAATGAATCAGGTGTCCCATGTCCCAAAACAAAGAGTGGACTGCCGATTCACTTCAAATTCAACAATTCAGCTCTTCGTGGCTTTGAATGTCATAGAAACCAAAAGCTTGAAAATGATGAAGGAGGTCCTCAACGGAAAGCAGCCCGAGAATAAAATTGAAAATTTGCAGAAGCAGGTTAAACTTGAGTTAGCTAAGCTTGGGGAGATTAGAGAGACAGCTGAAATACTTAAAGGGTTTGAGGCAGAGATCAACAGAAATGAGAAATTTGAGTTTGAAGTCACCGTCAGAAAGCTTGTTAAAGTAGACATTTCTGGTGCTGGATCTCATAAGTACAGGTGGGAGTACGAGGAGGTTAAAGAAAAACGGACAGTAAAAGAATTGAAAGAAAAGTACCTACAACCCTCAGAGGATAAGAAACCTGTTCAGGCATTGATTGGACAACTTTGAATGAATATTCTCGTGTGCAGAAAGATGTGGAGAAACTGATCGAAAGCTCTACTGAGATAAAGAACCCAACAGGACGGAGACTTTAATGACTTTGACGAAGTAAAGCTAAAAGATAAACTTGTCTGAGATAAAGGCCGAAGCGTCTTACAGTTATTTGCTTGTTCTGCTTCCTAAGAAGGAAAAGACATATTTACCATATGTGGTGATAAATGTTTTAGTGGGACCAGATTTTGTTTTCACCATTACCACCAATGTAAAAGTTTAAATCTGCAGCTCTATTAACTCTATTCACCTGAACAGTGAAAATATTCATTTTATTTTGTATTATATCATTTAATAATTATTATTTTAACACTGCTTTACTGGTTTTTCTTTTCTTTTCAAGTTATTTTCATTGAGATTTGAAGAACATAATCAATATGAATAACATAAATGGCTTATTATATTGATGTATATTGAATTACATGTTATTGTCCTTTAACCCGCTGGGGTATAAGGGCATTTTCCCGATTTTTACATATTTTCTTAAATTCACCTTTAACGGTACTTGCAAATGAGACATACCCATGTGTTGTATATGGTAATTTGCAGAACAATATCAGCTATTTATATAATGAGGCATCAATTGTTCTAAGACACTGTGTAAAGAGATAATTTGGCCATAAAGCTGAAAAATGTAAGTCACAGTTTTTGAAATTCTTCAAATCTCTTGTGAAAACATAACTTTACTCGTGTGAACTGTTTTTGAGCTTGAAATTGGTTTACCAAAGTCTTAGGTTCACAACAGTGGTGGAATATATAGATAAAATAGTAGATAGATGTATAATAAATGTCTAAAACCAAATTTTGTAATATCGTTTTTTGAGTAGAAGTGATGTCTGTCACTCCACTTCCACCAGCTGTCAGAGGGACTGAGATCAAATGGGACTGAGTCATTACTTCATACTACAGATCAAGCTTCATGGGATGTGTGCAGATGAAAAATTAACATTTCAACAGTTTTTTTTTCAAACAATATATTTACTAAATCGCTGAAAATACATCGCTAAATGTAAACTTTCTCTTCGTACTTCCTCTCTTCTCTCTGAGCTCTCGATGCAGACTGAATGTAAACACAGTGTTTCTGTAGCGTGAGGTGGTGGGTAGGTCCTTAGGGATTTACTGAGTGTCCATTGGTTAGTTTCATACTGAATGTAAACACAGTGTTTCTGTAGCGTGAGGTGGTGGGTAGGTCCTTAGGGATTTACTGAGTGTCCATTGGTTAGTTTCATACTGAATGTAAACACAGTGTTTCTGTAGCGTGAGGTGGTGGGTAGGTCCTTAGGGATTTACTAAGTGTTCATTGGTTCGTTTCATACTAAATGTTGACGGACACATGAATCCACAAATGACGGTGAGAGGCGGCGCTCGACATAAATGTATCACACCTCACGTCGATGCTCCTGACTCGCTGTGTGAGTCACGTACGATCTTGTAAGAACAAGGACACGGAAGTGGAGAGCCTACGATTCCGAAAACATCTCAACCATATTTCTATGCCGTATTATCGCAGAGATAATAATATAAACATCGAGTAAACACCGCGTAGACACGCAGGCGCGTCCGTAGACCCCAGAGAGTTAATGAGAAGGTGGCTCTTACTGAATGATGGAGAAATTATATATTGAAGATGGCAACTCAAGGCTTCAAAACGTCAGTCAACAAACCAATTCTTCTCTACAGTCTATGATTCACTGCTGACATCTATGCTGCCGCAGCTCTGGAGATTAACTGATCACATTTACTCACAGACTTTACTTAAATATAGTTCTCAGGTACTTGTAATTTACTTGAGTATTTCCATTTATAATACTACTTCATAAATTCTACACCACTGTAGCGTTA